>PVLC010013527.1:0-41591 GCA_004027655.1 Graphiurus murinus | reverse complement strand
CCTGGGCAGATTGCATTGGAGATTTATTTATTAAATTAGGGAAACATATTTGGTAAAATTGAGTATGACCAAAAATACTTCTTTAGAACAATTCCCAAACTGCTTCTACTTCTATGTATAATATTTTCTATTCCATCTTCTTGGATCATTTACAAGAAAATCAATGTATTTGGAGGATAACAAATGGAATAGTGATGGATGTGCATCTTATGAAGAGAACTAGAAGGGAAACATGTTAGTTGGAAAACTGCTATATGGAGGGTGTAAAATTATGTTTTGACCTTGATAGTAAAGGGCAGAACTAGAATCAATTGGACCAAAATGCAAACCTAAATGGAAAATCAGATTATTCTACCAAAATACAAGTCTTGATTTCTTTCTCAGTCAATTCTATTCATCCCTTTTTATTTTGTATTGTTCTATTTTTATTTTTAATGTGTTTTATTGGTGCATTTTAGTTTCATATCATATTTTTTGAAACAGAGTCTTACTAAGTGGCTTAGTAAGACCCTATTTCAAAATGAAGAATAAAAAATAGGGCTAGGAGTGTGTAGTTCAGAGTTAGAATGTCCCTGGGTTCAAACTCCAGTACTAAACACACACACACACATGGATTTTTTTCTTGATTGTGTGATTGTTTTTCATCCTTTCCTCACTATACTTCCCAGCCAAGTAGATCAATGATAATTGTTCATATATCTAATGGCTATTGAGTTAAGTAAATAAGAATAAAATTATAAAGTTGCTGAGTAGATTTGACTATAGATTAGGTAGGTATCGCCAAGCCTCAAATACATCCTGACACCATTTATTTTTTTCTATTACAGTTTGTCTGATTCTAGTGTAAGTTACCATTATTTCTTACTAGGTATAACTGTTCTTCCTGTCTTCCTGTCTTACAACAGATTTTTTTTAAAAACACTACTTCTTAGAAAAAAATGTACTTTTTAAAATTGAATCCATAAGGACTGGCATGTTCCCATTCCCTGTTTACATCTCCAGAGGTTTTTTTTTTTGTTTTATGATTTTACCTTTGTCACCTTTCTCCATATATACAAGCATTTTATTTGTTCTTGACAGTTTAGTGATTTGCCTTTGAAAAATCTGGTGGTAGATTTGAAAAGTGTTTTTGTTTTTCCTTATCTTTACGTGCTTAGCTTCTTTGTGTAATGGCTGTAATAGCATTTCTGTCCTTAAAGTGGGGCTCTGGCCACCAAATCTAAATTACCTCCCACTCACTATCACTAGCTCCTTTCTTAAAGATTAAGTCCCATGGGAACACAGACCACATGTACTGCCTTACTATTGATGGTCTAGAGCTTGGGAGAATTTCTGGCACTCAGTAGTATTTAGTAATATTAAAGGTCAGAGAAAAGCTGCTTCACTTTATTTCCAGAGCCCATAAGCGTCATTTAAAAAGTATTTTGACATAAAGATTCAAAATCATAAACCACAGAATCTCAGGCCTAATAAAGTTTTAATGGTTACTTACTATGGCCCTCCATTCTGATCGTCAAATTCTACTCTAAGACAGCCATATCCTCTACCTCCAGTTTCCAGTGATGGTTAACTCATTTGTGTTCATGATGCAGCTTTTCTCTGAACTTTAATATTACTAAATACTACTGAGTGCCAGAAATTCTCCCAAGCTCTAGACCATCAATAGTAAGACAGTAATAGTAAGACACAAATACTGTTTAAATGATGTGTATGGGCTCTGAAAATAAAGTGAACATGGTTCTCACATTTGCTAATTATAGAATATACTTACTTTCTCTTTTCTCCGAGATCAATGATAATTGTTTCCATCCCTAATGGCTATTGAGTTGATTAAATAGGAAACTAAAAATAATGCAAAAAATGTGTAGCACATTGAATTTCAAATAATATGTGTGATAAATGCATGCAACTTTAAATTTCAGATTTATTACCTTATACTGAACCACATACAAATTTCAAGTTTGTTGTGCTAAATCATTCTCAACAATGGTCATATGTTTTTCATGATGGTTATTCAGGCCACATGGATTTCCTAAAATACATCATATTAATTTAATTTGAGGCCTATCTTCTCATATATTGTCTCTTTTGTTTCTTCAGTTCTCATGAGCATCCTATCTATCTAGTATGCAATATGCATATGTCATATAGAATGTGTCATATAATGTATCTGGGGGCTTTTGACTTTAATACCATCTCTAAAAGGTCATCATATTTTCCATATAACTATGAAGCTAAGAAATATTATTAAGGCTATATTCATGCAGTTCAAATATAAATGAAAAAAAGATTTAAGGGATAGTAGCATTGATCTTAGGGCTTATTAAAAGATGGCTAGGGTTTTTTTTTTTTTGCTCTGTATGTATCACTTTGGTTTTTTAATACTTTTATTGATGTATTATAGTCTCACATCATAATACAGTTTATGGTAACAGTGACATTTTACGATTCAGACTATTCACATGAATAGGTAGCTTGTTTTATGAAACAACCTTTCCCCAATACTACCATGGTCTTCTAGATGTACCAATGGGGCATCCTATGGAATAAATTATTTGATATCTTGTGTGGCAAACTTGTTGGCAATTTTACTATTAAGATGGAGTTTTTGTGATAATAAGGATTAAAATATTTATTATTTTCTCAATGTCTTAGATTGAGAAACTTTAATCTTTGACTTCCCCCAAACAGATCTTTTTTTTTTTTTTTTTTTTTTTTTTTGCGGTACTAGGGATTGAACTCAGGGGCATTCTACCTCTGAGCTATACCCCCAGCCCTATTTTTTATTCTTTATTTTGAAACCAAGTCTCACTGAGTTGCAGAGTGCCTCACTAGGTAGCTGAGGCTGGCCGCAAACCCGGATCCTCCGGTCTCAGCCTCCTGAATGCTAGGATTACAAGCGTGCGCCACCATGCCCAGGTAAAACAGATCATTTTTGAGAAACCAAGGTATATTCATAAAAATATAGTTGAAATATACTCTTAAATAGCAAAGCTATCTATGTTTGTGAATATATAGTCAAAGATTTTAAAATATTAAATAAAACACAATTGTGTATTTGATATTTTTAAAATATTTTACTATATATTTGATTAAATTTCCTTGGCCTAGAGGGAGATCTCTATGTGATTTTATGTTTAAAGCCACTTAAGTTTTCTGATTAGCATTAAGATCCAAAGTATTTTCACATGGTTCATGTGATTCCCTTTACAAAAAGAGAAAGTCTCAGGAGCCACACCTGGGTTGGAAGAAAATTTAAAACATAAAATACAGTAATTATGAATATCAAAGGTTCAAGGTGGTCACTGCTAAAATACTTGGTTGTTCCTGAGGTGCATTATCTTGTTTTTTTTTAATTCAGGTTTTATATATCCCTGACAATCTATTTAATGTCAAAAAATAGATTCTAAGCAAAAAGTTTTGTCCAGTATATCATTAAAGGCCACCTGAATCTGGTCTAATACTTCTTTTTGCGGTACTGGGGATTGAACTTAGGGGCATTTACCTTCGAGCTATACCCCCAGCCCTATTTTTTATTCTTTATTTTGAAACAGGGTCTCACTAAGTTGCAGAGTGCCTCACTAGGTAGCTGAGGCTGGCTGCAAGCCCGTATCCTCTGGTCTCAAGGTCTCAGCCTCCCAAATGCTGGGATTACAAGCGTGTGCCACCATACTCGGCTGGGCCTAATACTTTTGACCCAGCTGAGGACCAATTTTGTTCACAGTTTTAGGATAAGATTGAACAAAATGATTGAGGACAGGGATATGCCACAGTAAAGCCAGAAAACCTATAAACATGTGCATTGGTTTATTGAGCCATAATGTTCTTCTAAGTGTGTGAAAGCATTAGGGCAAAGTGGTTTCAAAGGTTTTTATTTTTTCTCAAAATATTGCTGGCAGAACCTCTTATAAATTCTCCTGTAGCCATTATGTTGGAAATCTTTCAGTTTAAATGGCCTGGCTTACTATTCAAGCTTTGCAAAATTAAACTGCTAAATATTATTTGTTTCAAATCATTTCAGTGTATTAATATTTTATAAGTGTGTGATATATATTAAAAAGAGTTGTGCTGGCTTTGTAATTAAATTACCAGACTATTTTTCTTTACTTTCTAAGAATTTAAAAGGCTCCTAATAGCAGAAAGTTTTATTTTATTCAATCAATTCTATATTTCTAACAGAATTTTAATATCATTAAATTTAAAATTTATATGACTTTAATTAAATGAATATAATAATCTTGAGTAGACTTGCTAACTTATGAACTATAACATTTCTCAACAGTTAACTGTGTCTAATTATACATGGGGAATCACAACAAACATTATCACTTTACATAGATTCCATTAGAAATAGCCTGAACTCATTAATTAAAGAAAAGCTGAGCTCTGTAAACATAAACAAATTAACATTATATACTTCAGCTTCTCTTGGGGAAACTAAATTCAATTTAAATTTGGAGCACTAATTGCTGCAGTTAGAATACTGCTAAGAAAGAATATAACACTAGCTAAAAGTTTAAGTGTTACAACTGTGAGAAATGAGTAAATTAAATGGTATTCGACTGTGCTGGCAGGTATCCATGCTTAACTGGTAGTGCATCATTATATTAACTATGAATAGAAGATTCAGGAAGCAAATGAATCCCCAACACAAGAGAGTAACATCTGTAATTGACTAGTTGATTATCAGTCATTGTAAACCACTTGGTTGACTTGTGGTTGCTTCAGTGAGCACACAATTATTGGATGTTAAAAATGAGAAAGGTAAATGAAGTAGTAAAATTGCACTATTTTAAAGAGATGAGCTAACCATAATACTTAATTGTGGAGATACCTTAGAGCTTTATAGCTCGCATCACATAAACGACTTCTAGAGTAGGAAGTGCTTTTCAAACCATGTCTTCTCACAGAATCAATGCTTCCTCACATATAGCAAGTTAGTGGCACTGAGAGACGTAAATACTGCTCCCACATCCTCTTCTTCATGAATTTTCCTTTGGCTGTACCATGTAAACTTTCCTTCTGAAAATAATTAATAGTTCATTGAATATAATTACAATAATCTTCAAAAGAATTTCATGGTACCTAGTATTCAGTTTTTTCCTGATCCTCTGAGTTGGTTCTAATTAGAAAGAAGAGGGAACTAGGAACTCATATAAAATGAAATATCACAGCCAGCTTAGATGGTGCTGGGCTGTAATCCTAGTACTAGGTAGGCTGACACAGGAGGTTCACAGGTTCGAGGCTAGCCTTAGCAACTTAGCAAAACTCTCAGGAATTTAATGAGACTCTGTTTTAAAACAAAAAATGAAAGGACTGGCAGTGTAGCTCATAGGTGGAATGCCCCTGAATTCAATTCCCTGTACCAGTAAAAAAAAAAAAAAATCACTATTTTTAAGGCTTTTGTGAATGAAATTGTTTTCTGGATTTCTTTTTTAGTGGATTCATGGCTTGTCTATTGGTGTTTTTAAAGACTGATTTTGTATCTCATTACTTTGCTGAATTTGAATTTGTTAATCAGCTCTGAAAGTCTTCTAGTTGAGTTTTTTGGGTGTTCTAAGTATAGGATCATGTTATCTACAAATAGAGATAAATTCAGTTTTTCTTTTCCTATTTATATTCCCTTGATTTCCTTCTGTTGCATTATTATCCTGGCTAGAATCTTGAATACTATATTGAAAAGGCATGGTGATCATGGACATCCTTGTCTTCTTCCTGATTTTAATGGGAATTCTCACATTTTTCCCATTTAATATGATGTTGTCTTTGGGTTTATTGTATATTGTGTTTATGATATTGAGGTAAGTTACTCTATTCCAATTTTCTGCAGTATTTTTAACATTACTGGTGTTGGATTTTGTCTAATGCTTTTTCAGCATTGAGATGATCATGTGATTTTTGTTCTTAATTTTATCTATGTGGTATATGACATGTTTTGATTTATACATGTTGAACCAGCCTTGCATCCCTGGAATGAAACCAACTTGGTCATGGTGTACATATTTCTTGATATGGTTTTGAATGTGTATTGCTAGTATTTTGTTTAGAATTTTTACAACTATAGTCTGTAATTTTCTTTCTTCAGGGATCTTTATTTAGTTTTGATACTAAGGTGATACTGGACTCATAGAAGAAATTTTGATTTCACAGAATAGCTTGTGAAATATCGACCTTAGTTCTGTAAAGATTTTGTAGAATTCTACTGGGAATTTGTCTGGACCAGGGCTTTTCTTTGATGGAAGGCTTTTATTGCTATTTTTATCTCTGCCTAGAACTAACCCAAGTCAAAATGGCAATCATCAAGAAGACAAACAACAATGCTGGTGAGGATGTGGGGGAAATAGGAACCATCCCACACTGTTGGTGGGATTGCAATTAATATAGCACTATGGAGATTAGTGTGAAGATTCTTCAAAAAGTTGGGAATGGATTCACCATATGATCCAGTGCTACCACTCCTGGGTATCTTTTCAAAGGGACTGAAGTAAGAATATTGTAATAATATATGCATATGCATGTTCATAGCAGTACAAGTCATAATAGGCAAATTATAGAACCAAGTCAGGTGTCCATAAACAGATGAATGGATTACAATATTATGGGATATATACACAATGAAATTCTACTCAGCAATAAAGAAGAAGAAAATTATGTTATTTGCAGGGAAATGAATGTACCTGGAGAACATTATGCTAAGTGAGATTAGCCAGTCACAGAAAGTGAAGGGTCAATTGTCTTCTCTTATGTCTAAAAGCTATGCAGTAATTGGGATACCAGAGGGACTTCAGATAATGGAGAAGAAACTCCAATGGAGCCAGGGAGATAGTCTAGTGCAGGGTGGGGGGTGGTGAAGGAGAATCAATGAAAGAAAAAATTCCATTTCCATTATGTGCATGTGTGAGAATACCAGTGTCAATCTGAATATCCTGTATGGGGAAGGGGGGAATGGGGAGGGATCTGTAGGAAACCCCACCAAGTGCTGTGTGCATGTACATCACTATCACTGTGAACTACATTATGATGTGAGACTACCATGCACCAATAAAAGTATTAAAAAAAACACTAGTTTTCAACATCTTATTTTTTAGAAACTTAGATAAAATGATTAATGTCAGTAGATTAAAATATATAAAATTGAAAAATATGATTGACACCATTGCAATGATTAATACATACCTAAAATATTTACAGCACAAAGAAATATATGGTGAACATGGTGAGACACAAAAAGTATTGAATTGAGTGAAATTCTAGCACTTCTCCTTACCTTGATTTCTTTGTATTTATAATAAGTCGGACTATGTGCATTCTGTACTCCCATTTTCTTCTCAACTGGTTCTCAATACAATGTAATCAAATTAAAAAATTAGTAAGATTAGCATTAACTTAGAATTTTCAAATTACGTCCAGTAAATCATCTTGACTATTTTATAGTAAAGCAAATAATGTTTATGCTTAATACTTCAAAAGGGAATTACAGAGCTACAAATGCCATCTAGCATTTTAAGGATAATTCTAGGAAAAAGAGCAATAATGGCAGAAAAGAATTTGGACTTTTTCAAAAATTTGAGGTATTAGAGAAAAGGATTGTGACATTGCTCTTCTATAATGGAATCACTACTTTTTTGAAAATAAATTACTGAGCTAGACAGTGTTAAGAATTTTTATTGGTTACAACAAATTCTAACCCAAGCTAACCGCAATAGGAATTTATTGCAAGTTTTTTTTTTTTTTTTTTTTTTTTTTTTTTTTTTTTTTTTTTTGCGGTACTGGGGATTGAACTCAGAGGCGTTCTACCTTCGAGCTACACCCCCAGCCCTATTTTTTACTCTTTATTTTTGAAACCGAGTCTCACTAAGTTGCGGAGTGCCTCACTAGGTAGCTGAGGCTGGCCGCGAACCCGGATCCTCCGGTCTCAGCCTCCCGAATGCTGGGATTATGCAAGTTTTTTTTTTTTTTAATGTACAAGGTATGCTATAGAATCCAAGCATAAGAACACAAATGTCCTTACATGAGAGTTGAAAGCAGAAACTGAAAATTTTTAGGAATTCATTAGTCCTTCTTACTTTTGCATGCCTCTCTTCTTTCTCTATCATCTCACTTCACTCTTCTAAAAACTGGCTTTCTCTGAAAAAGACAGAAAATGTCCAAGTCATGGCTCTAAAGGGACATTTAATTTTCTACAGAGACTAAATGAACATCTCTTAAGGCAAATTTTGCTTGGCTAGTAGAGTCAGTTAACTGGCTATGACAGCCAGAGGTGGGTTCATGTGGTAAAAACTTGACTGCTTATAGGGTCTCTTGTTCTGTGAAGTAAGTAATTCCAAGAAAAGGGGTAATGGTTCCTCGATTGAATGAATAAAACATGCATTGTCAGTCCTTTTTAAAAAAAAATTACATTTCAAGCATATTGTTCAGTGAAAGAATATTTTCAGTAAGTAATTTTGAGTAAACAACTTTTTACAATAACACCTAATTTCTCAGAAAAGTAGCATCCACTATTTCTGGAAGGATATTTTGCCTAACAGCACTAATTTATGGAGGAACAAAAGTAATAATGACTCATTTTAATAAACTATTTCTAAATGCCAGAAACTGTATTAAATTCTATTTATGAAATATAATAAAACCAACATATAATTGTTTCATAAAATATTTTATTTCTCAGACACCAGGGATCTGGAAGCATTTAATTGCAATTGTGTTCTGAGTCCACAAAAGGAATAACATGTACTATGAAAAAAATTAGAACTTATCTCACTGTGATACTGTTACATGGTGCTGCAAGTGAGTTATCTGACATTTATCACTATTAATATATTTTGCAGGTGGCACGAAAGTCTGAGGCAGAGCCTAAATTAGAACCAAAGCATTTCTGATATGGAGATCCTTGTTCAGGTACTAAAACTGGGAAGTTGTTATGATGTGCACACAGTCAAACATAGGATTATCCCTGAGACATACTAA
The DNA here is from genome assembly GCA_004027655.1 of Graphiurus murinus. NCBI lineage: Eukaryota > Metazoa > Chordata > Mammalia > Rodentia > Gliridae > Graphiurus > Graphiurus murinus. Next base: position 32,624 of record PVLC010013527.1, on the reverse strand, counting down.
AACAGGGGCCCAGGCTTGCTGACTTTAAATCACATATTTTCTCCTGCCAATGATTTTTTTTTCCTACAGAAATAAGTAAAAAGTGAGGAAAGAGTGAGTTCAGCATTTTCATGAACCGAATTAACAAAAAGTGCCAAATCAATTTAGATTTTGTTACTAATGATGGCATAAAATTTCAAATCCACACTTTTCTTTAGATTTACCTCTTTCAGAGAAAATCAGTTTCTTGTAAAAGTAGTGCAGTCAAAGAAAAAATCTTTTCAGTTTTACACTCACAGAGATGTTTATGGGAAGAAGAGCTTTATGCCTTGTATTAAAAGAAAATGAGATTCATTTCAGTGCCACTGAGCAAATAAAGTCAGAAAGTTGGCTTTCAAAATCTGTCACTTTTGGTGTCATTTATAATAACAGATTGTTTTCCTGCCTTTTTATATTGTTAAGCAACATCTGAACATTAAATGATGATTATGATTGAACTATGAACCTTATTTTATGAGTGAGAACTTAATTGTTAATTTTATGACATACTTCTTACATGATTTTTAGAAATTTTCCTTTTTTATTGTAATGATTCGTGCACTGTGAACATACATATTTGTTAGGGACAAATTGATAATGACATATGTGCACACATTTCTCATTTGACCCCTTCCCCAATTACCACACCACTCTCTTGACCTCCCTCCCTCTCAGGTTCAGTTCAGTGAGTGACCTTGATATAATTGTGTAAGTACATGATGTGCTTTAGGTTGTACCCCCCCACACACCCCGTCCATCCCCTTCGGTTAAATCGACTTCTTTGCTTATCGAGGGTCTCTCCTTTTTCATCTGGAGATCCTCTTATGCCCCATCTTCTCCCTAGCATCTGCATATTAGGGAAAATATATGCTTCTTTACTCTTTGTGACTGGCTAATCTCACTTAACAATGTTTTCCAGTTGCATCCATTTCCCTGCAAATAGCATGATTTTGTTCTTCTTTATGACTGAGTAAAATTCCATTGTGTACATATCCCATAGTTTTGTAATCCATTCATTTGTCCATGGACATCTTGGCTGCTTCCATAGTTTGGCTATTGTGAATTGTGCCGCTATAATCATAGATACACATGCGTCGGTCTGATAGTTTGGTTTCCATTCTTTTGGGTATATACCCAGTAGTGGTATTGCTGGATCATAAGGTAGGTTCATTCCCATTCGTCCGAGGGTCCACCATACTGTTTTCCAAAGTGGATGAACAAGTTTGCAATCCCACCAACAATGTATTAGGGTTCCTACTTCTCCACACCCTTGCCAGCAGGTGTTGTTGTTCATGTTTTTTATGATTGCCATTCTGATTGGAGTTAGGTGAAATCTCAAGGTAGTTTTGATTTGCATCTCTCTGATCGCCAATGATGTGGAACATTTCCTCATACATTTATTGGCCATTTGTATTTCTTCTCCTGTGAAGCATCTATGTAGGCCCTTTGCCCATTTTTTGATTGGGATATTTGTTTTCTTAGCTGTGATTTTCTTGAGTTCTTTGTATATCCTATATATTAGACCTCTATCCGAAGAGTAACTGACAAAAATCCTCTCCCACTCTGTAGGCTCTCTATTGAAGTTCTTGATAGTTTCCTTTGCTGCACAGAAGCTCTTCAGTTTAATTCAATCCCATGTATTGATCTTCCTTTGAGCTGCTTGTGCTTTGGAGATCTTGTTGAGAACATTTTTACCTGGCCTATGTGTTGAAGTGTTGGGCCTATGCCATCTTCAAGTAGCTGCAAGGTCTCTGGCCTAACTTCCAGGTCTTTGATCCACCTTGAGTTGACTGTTGTGCAGGGTGAGAAAGTGGGGTTTATTTCCATTTTCCTGCATATGGTTAACCAGTTTTTCCAACATCATTTGTTAAAGAGACTATGTTTTTTCCAGTGTATATTTTTGGCTCCTTTGTCAAAAATCAGTTGACTGTAAGCCTGTGAGTCTGTTTCTGAGTCTTCTATTCTGCTCCATTGGTCTATGTGTCTGTTTTTGTGCCAATACCATGCTGTTTTTATTACTGTGGCTTTGTAGTAGAGTTTGAAGTCAGGTATTGTGATACCTCCTGCATGGTTTTTATTGCTAAGAATTACTTTGGCTATCCTGAGCTTTTTGTTTTTCCAGATGAATTTAAGGACTGATTTTTCTATGTCTATGAGAAGCACCTTTGGTAATTTCATGGGTATTGCATTGAATCTGTAGATCAGTTTTGGGAGGATGGCCATTTTGATGATATTTATTCTGCCTATCCAAGAGCGTGGTAGATCTTTCCATCTTCTAAGGTCTTCATTGATTTCTTTCTTCACCTCTTTATAGTTTTCCTTATAGAGGTCTTTTACCTCTGTGGTTAGGTTTATCCCTAAGTATTTTATTTTTTGGGGTGCTATTATGAGTGGAATTGCTTTCTGGATTTCTTTTGCGGTGGATTTATAGTTGGCATATAGAAAAGCTTCTGATTTTTTAAGGTTGATTTTGTATCCAGACACTTTGCTGAATTTGTTGATCATTTCTATAAGTTTTTTGGTTGAGTTTGTTGGGTCTTCTAAGTATAGTATAATGTCATCTGCAAAAAGGGATAGTTTTAGTTCTTCTTTCCCTATTTTTACCCCTTTGATTTCCTTCTCTTGCCTTATTGCTCTGGCTAGAGTCTCAAGTACTATATTGAACAGAAGAGGTGATAATGGACATCCTTGTCTTCTTCCTGTTCTAGTGGGAACTCTTACAGTTTCTCACCATTTAATATGATATTGGCTGTGGGCCTATTGTATATTGCCTTTATGATGTTGAGGTACACTCCTTCTATTCTGATTTTCTGAAATGCTTTTAGCATGAATAGGTGTTGAATCTTGTCAAATGCTTTTTCACCATCAATTGAGATGATCATGTGATTTTTGTCTTTGATTCTGTTTATGTGGTGAATTACATGGATTGTTTTTTGTATATTGAACCAGCCTTGCATCTCTGGGATGAACCTGACTTGGTCATGGTGTATAATTTTCTTGATGTGGTTTTGTATGCGCATTGCTAGTATCTTGTTTAGCAGTTTTGCATCTAAGTTCATCAATGATATAGGCCTATAGTTTTCTTTTCTTGAGCTATCTTTATTTGTTTTTGGTATTAATATGATGTTGGCTTTATAGAATGTGTTTGGGAGGGTTCTGTTTATTTCTATTTCATGGAATAGCTTGAGGAGTATTGGGATTTGCTCATCTATAAATGTTTTACAAAATTTACTTGGAAAACCATCTGGCCTTGGGCTTTTGTTTGTTGGTAAACTCTCTATTGCTGTTTCTATCTCTTTGATTGCTATTGGTCAGTTTAAGTTTTCTGTATCTTCTTGACTCAATTTAGGAAGGTTATTTGTGTCTAGAAAGTTGTCAATGTCTTCCAGATTTTCCATTTTATTGGAGTATAGTTTTTCAAAATAATTTCTGATGCTCCTCCATATTTCCATACTGACGGTAGTAATATCACCTTTTTCATCTCTTATTTTGGTTATTTGTGTTGATTCTCTCTTTCTTTTTGTTAGGTTGGCCAATGGTTTATCTATCTTGTTTATTTTTTCAAGAAACCAGCTTTTGGTTTTGTTGATTTTCTGTATTATCTTTTTATTCCCTACCTCATTAATTTGTGCCCTAATTTTCAAAATTTCCTGTCTTTTACTAGCTTTGAGGTTGGAATTTTCCTTGTTTTTCAAGTGCTTTGAGCTGTGTCATTAGGTTATTTACTTGATGATTTTCTGTTATTCTTATGTGGGCACTCAATGCTATAAATTTTCTTCTTAGTACTGCTTTCAAAGTGTCCCAGAGGTTTTGATATGTTGGATCTCCATTTTCATTGGTTTCTAGGCATTTTTTTAATTTCTCCCGTTACTTCTTTTATGACCCAATCCTCATTCAGCAATGTGGTGTTCAGTCTCCATTTGTTTACATGGCTACTCTGGGGCTTCTTAGAGTTTATTTCTAGTTTCACTCCATTGTGGTCTGAAGAGATGCAGGGAATTTTGTTACATTTATTGAATTTGCCAGTGCTTGCTTTGTGGCCCAGAATGTGGTCTATTTTGGAGAAGGTTCCATGGACTGCTAAGAAAAATGTGAATTCAACTGTAGTTGGGTGAAAGAGTCTATATGTGTCTAATAGGTCCATTTGGTTTATGATATTCTTTAGGTCTGAAGTGTCTCTACTAACCTTTTGTTTAGAAGATTGGTCTAGAGATATGAGAGGAGTATTGAAGTCTCCTAATATTAGTGTATTGGGATCTATGTGTGTCTTTATATCATACAGAGTTTGTTTTATGAAAGTGGCTGCACCTATGTTTCGGGCATAGATGTTGATAATTGTTATTTCCTCTTGCCGTATTGTTCCTTTTACTAGTAAAAAATGACCTGCTTTGTCTCTTCTGATAAGTTTAGTCTTGAAGTCTAATTTATGTTATATCATGGTTGCTACTCCTTCTTGTCTTCCGGTTCCAGTGACATGGATTACCTCACTCCCGCCCTTCCCCTTTAGTTTGTGGCCATCTTTGCTTGTAAGGTTTGTTTCTTGCATGCAGCATATAGATGGATTCTGGGTTTTGATCCATTTTGCCACCTTGTGTCTTTTTATTGGAGAGTTGAGACCATTTATGTTCAGTGTGAGTATTAAGAGATGATTTTTAATTTCTAACATTTTGGGTCTTGACTCCTGTTTTTGGTGGTGTTTATTCTTCTTTGCTTAGTTGTTTGCTTCCTGGAAATTATTGTTTCTCTGGTTCTGATGTTTACTTGTTAGTTCTTTGTAGTTAATCTCTTTGAGTATTTTCTCTAGTGCTGGTTTGGAGGACATAAATGCTTTCAGTTTCTGTTTGTCATGGAAGGTTTTTATATCCCTGTCAATTTTGAGAGAGTTTTACTGGGTATGAGAATCTTGGCTGCAAGTTATTTTCCTTCAGAGTTTTGAATATGTTACTCCAGCTTCTCCTGGCTTTCATTACTTGATTTGGGAGGTCTGGAGTGATTCTAATTGGTTTGCCTCTAAATGACTCTTGGTCTTTTACTTTTGTTGCCTTTAGGATTCTCTCCTTAGCCTCTACATTGGTCAACTTGATTGTTATGTGGCGTGGTGAACCTCTTCTTTGGTCCTGTCTTGAAGGAGTTCTGTATGTTTCCTGTACCTGTGTGTCAACTTCTCTTTCTATGTTTGGAAAATTCTCTGATATTACTTCTTTGAAGATATTGTTTATTCCATAAGTTTCAGCTTCTAATCCCTCTTCTATGCCTATTATTCTTAGGTTAGCTCTTTTAAAATTGGGACAGATCTTTTCGATGTCCAATTCATACTGTCAATTTTTTTTTCTAAATTATGTATTATGTATTCATTTTTGGAATGATCATCTTCTAAGAGTGATATTCTATTTTCTATGTGTTCTAACCTACTGTTTATAGTTTGTATTGATGCCTTTATTTCAGTTATTTCATCTTTCACTTCCTTCAATGCTTCTCCTTGGTTCCTTTTCAGGTCGTCTCATTCTTTGTTTATTTGTTCCTTTATTTCTTTCCAACTCTCCCTACATTCTTTGTGAAAATCCTGTATTGTTTCTAGTATTAAAGATCTGAATTGTTCTTCTGGTAATTTCTGCCATTCTGGGTTGGTGAGATCTGTTATTGACGGGTTGTGGTAGCTCATTGTTTCTTTGCTATTTTTCCTTCCTAAGGTTCCTCTGTTCTTAAATTTATATATTTGCTGCTCTTGCAGATTTTCTCATCTAATCTCTGCAGTGGGGTTTTAGAGGTGTCTGCTGGTGTATACAGGGACAAGTTGTGTTCAGTGGTAAAGGTTGGGTGAGAAGTCACAGTGATGAATTCAAGTATAGAGTAAAGTAGAGGGTGTGGTCCACTGGAATAGGAGGTTGAGTGTGTTAAGGTGATATATTGTAAAGATTAGATATGATAGATATTTCAGGGGATTCTGGTAGTCAGTATAAAGTTTTGAGTGTGGTAGTATGAGATGGTCTTGATATGAGACAGGAAAAAAGGAAAAAGAAAAGAGAGGAGGAAGAGTGTTGAGGAGAAGAATATAGATGGGAGAGAAGAAGGGAAGCTTGTAAACGGGATAAGGAGGGGATTCAACACCTAAGCAAGAAATAAGAATAACCAATCATCCAAACAAACATAAATAAATCAAGGCAATACAAAATGAAAACAGAGTAAAAACAGATAAAACATAACACCAAAACCAAACAAACAAAATAACAAAACAAAAAAAAGTAAACAACAACAAAAACCCAAACCAAAAAACCAACAACAAGAAACAAATATAAAAACCATGCTAGTTCGTAAGTACAGAGCTTAATTTTCGAGTGTGTCTCTAGCATTTCTATTTGCTCTGTCAGTGCAGGTAGGGGGTTCTGCTGATGCCTCTCTCGCTGCAAGCTTGTGCCTCTGAGCTTTCCACAGGGCCTGTCTGTGTCTCTCACCCTGCCTTTGTTGGGGGCAGGAGTGCAGTCTAAATGCCGGGCATTTTCAAATTCCCTATGTGCACTGAATTATTCCCGCACTTCTGTTCGTATCTAATTGTTAGAAGGGCGGGTGACTGAGTCTGTCCTTTGTATAGGGTCCCTCGCACCCCGGGGGTGCAATCCAACTTACAGAACCCTCCTGCTCTGGTTCTGGTGGAAGGGGTGAGCTTGGTGACCTCGACTCAGGCTTAAGATGTTTTTCCCAGGTGTTCTCCTTCACTATTGTTCTTGCCGGTAGATGTAGTTGCTCACTCCACCTCTGGTCACTGGGGGCACATGATGATGGTCAGAGTAGCTTGCAGAGTCCTGCCTGGGGAAATGATGGCTCACAAATTGCGGCCATGGTTCGTGGTGTGCACCAGCTCCCTTGTTCTCCCTCGGTTCTGTTCAGCTGCTCTTATTGCCTTGTTCTCTCTTCTGTCTCTTTTTTCCTCTTTCCTTCTACCTGCGTTTGCGGTAGTTTTGATTCAGACTCTGCAGTGCAGTCGCTTGCTGTTTGGCTCTGGCGCAAGAGGTGTGCTGGAGTGGTCCCGAGGGGGCTTACGCTGGTCGTCTGGTCATCCCCCGCCTTCCGGTTGCTGTGGAAGGTGCAGGGGTCCACCGCCTGGGTAGGGTGTGGATTTCTGGAGTAGCTTATTCCATGTCTGTCTTGTTGCTTGATCAGCAGTGGTGTTAGCCAACCCTGGTGTTTGGCTCACGCTCACGGCATGGTGTCGAGCTGCCATGCGGTTGGGCTCCTTTGCACTCCCTGGTCGGCTCTCTAAAGACCCTAGTCTCTTTGGTTGTAGTTCAAATTTCACATTTTTGTTGCTTTTTTTGATTTTTCATCCATTAAGAAACTGTTTTTATGGTAGATTTGATTAGGACTCTCAGCGCCTAATGAGATGTGTTTCACTCAGACGCCATCTTGGCTCCTCCTCCAGGATCAGCATTTACTTTCTATCTAGCTTTATGCTCTAATGGTAACCTATTTTCTCCTGCATTCCCAAATTTTTATATGAAGGGCTCCTAAATAATTCAGATATATTACAAAGTAATAATAATGAATTCTAAGCTGTATTTAATGCTACAATTATTTTAAAAATCACTTTGAGTATTGGGTTGTGTGGATCTTTTACTTTTAACTTGGGAGATTGTTTTCCCCTGTGGTACTGGGGATTGAACTCAGGGGAATTCTATCTCTAAACTATACACCCAGTCCTAATTTGTTTTTTAAAATTTTGAAAGAGGATCTCACTAAATTTCTGAGGATGGTCTAGAAACTGCAATTCTCCATCTCAGCTTTCCAAATACTGGGATTACAGATATGTGTCACCAAGCACTGCGGATTTTTAATGCTGAATGAAATCTAGATTTGGCATGATCAAGAAAGTCTTGAACATTCTACTATTATAAGATTAAGTAAATTGATCAGGACTGTCATGTCACATGTCATACTTTCTATGGTAGTCCAGAAAGACTGATGTCATATAGATACATTAATAATAATCAGTAGAGATGTGTTGGCACACAAGTGTAATCCCAATATTTGGGACTGAGAGAAGGATCACAGGTTTAAGGCCAGCCTCAGCAATTTAGCAAGGCTTTCAGCAACTTAGTGAGACACTGTTTCAAAATTTAAAAAAAAAAAATAAGTTTTGGGGGTGTAGCTTGGAGGTAGAATACCCTTGGGTTCAATCTCCAGTAATATACACACACGCACGCACGCACGCACGCACGCACGCACGCGCGCGTGCGCACACACACACCAAAATTCAAAACAACAAAAAATTACTGAAATCTTTTCTTACTGGAATTTGCTCAACATTCATTTCTCTCTATAAGATTTGTCCACCCAACTGAGTTCTTAAGTGGATTAGATGGGGTGAGACTGTGATCTTTTGAAATAAATAATTAAATTTACTTTTTGTGTGGTTTAGAATGGCATGCACTGTGAAACACAAATGCAAACGTCAGAGTAATGAACTCTACTGGGAATGGAGGAAGAAGTAGTTAAGAGTGCTGCAAGTGCAGTTGCTTGCACTAAATAACTCAGCTTCAACACTCACTGCTTGTATGTCTGACTAAACTAGTAAACCTCTCTGAAGTTACTTATTTGAGATAGTAACTTTGTTGGGGTAATTGTAATGTTGTAATAGCTGGTGATACTATTTAAATTTTATTTACTGTCATAAATAATTATGTCTCTAGCACACATATATCTGCATAGATTTTTTTGTTTATATAACTATTGCTGCCTATTTTAATAGCTGTAAAAGTATGAAAACTATGATCCTTTCTGGGAAATCTCTAAAAGTAGAAGGTAACTTATATAGTTAGCAATAGACATAGAAAAAATGTAAAGGTCACTGATACCTGTGTCTAGACTAGATCACACAGTATACTTTCTATTTTCATACAATTTGTCACAATTTCAGTTTTATATACTTTTTATTTTAGTAAGGTTTTTTATTAACCACTTTACCACAATTGTATTATAAAAATAACAGTTGTAACCAAAGTGATAAGAATATAACAAATATGTATTGAGAGCCAAGCTCCACGCTCTCATTTTATATTTGTGTATATTTTTTCATTAACTGAATTAAGTACTAATTCTAATAATCTCCATTTTCAAGAAGATAGAAACTGAAGTTTAATTAGCTATGAGTAGGATGTGAGAAAAAAGATTTGAGACTCTATGTGTTAAAAGTCAAATAACTTGTCAGGTGTGGTAGTAGTGCACATCTGTAATCCAAGTACTTGGGAAGCTGAGACAAAAGGATTGCAGGTTACTGAGGGCAAGCCTCAGTAATTTAGTGACATTCTCAGCAATCTAGCAAACCCTGTTTCAAAACCAGAAGACAAAAGGACTAGAGGTGTAACTCAGAGGTCAAATGCCTCTAGGTTCAATCCCCAATACTACACACACCTACACAAAAAAGTCAAATAATTTTCTTTTGTTGTTTGTGTTAATATATATGTGTGTGTGTGTGTGTGTGTGTGTGTGTGTGTATTTAAGTTAGACTTTCACAAGTTGCCATATTCCATATTTATGTTTTAAAGTAACAGAACTATAGTTTGATTTTCCTCCCAAAATAAATCAATATCAAAACTTAGAGAGAGAGAGAGAGAATATGAATATCAGGCAAAGGCACAGAATTCTCATATTAAAACACAAAGTATTTAATTCATCCTTTTAGTAAAAATAACTTGTAGTTAGGGATTATTAATTGTTATGTTCAGTCCTTTAAAAATAATAAGGTTTTTATAAAAATATTCTCATAATAAAACATGTTTTGTTCACATTCTCTAGGGATCTATATCCTAGGAACATAAAATAGTGTATAAGCATAAAATGATTCATTATGGAAGGGGACTTATTAAGATTAATGTACCTGCATAAGTATAAAATATTTATTAAGATAGATCTATTTTTGTAAAAACTTTGCAGTTTGTTTTTTACTTCAAACTCATGTAGATATATAATTCTATTTTCAATACAGTTCAAAGGTATTTTCCTCTTGATTATGAAAATTGATTTTTATATTAACTCAAGGTTCCTAAATTCTAAATATATAAAAATATGCTAAAGCATTTTAGCTTTGTATCAATAGAAATACTTTTAGATATATAATTTCTGGATTTCTGCATTATTAAGAGTTATGAATTATTATTTTCTTATGGGTAGTTTTGTATAGCAGAATGATATGATCTGGCAATAAGAGCTGAATACATTTTTAAAAAGTTTTACCACCTCATATTTATAGGTATATTCACAGTGTTTGCGTTAACATATTTCATACTATGTAATTTAGTTTTCTTCAAAAAAGTATAGAATAATTTATTTGAAATGAAAAGTTTTCAATGTATAATTTGTTTCAAAATGAAATGGACTAAACAATTGCAGAATACAATTCCCACAAAGATTGACAGGAAAAATGTATGAATCAGATAAATTACTTTTGTAAAGGCAGAAGTTAGGTGCTGCAGGAATCTCAGAGAAGTGTAATTAATTGTACAGTCATAATATCAGTGTCTCCAGATTTAATGAAAGGCTGTTTTTTCAAATTACTCAATGTAGTAGCATCTGGCCCTTATTAAATTTTAATAAATTTAAAACATGCATTATTTTCAAGTAAATAATAAGTGACAGAAATTGTATGAAATAACCCCACAGTTTTCTGATCCTCTGACTTCCAAAGTCATTTGGAGAAAATTGTTGATCCACTTCAATTAATGTTCAGGAAACATCTAAAGAGTAAATCAAGTTTTATCAATCATTGAAATGTGGATTAGTAAGAGTAAGTCAGTCTTAAGAACCATCTAAACCCACGGCATAATCACATGATGCACATCACCAGGAAACATTCCACCAGCAACAGTCATGGGCAGACATCCACTCAGGACCTCCCATGGCTTCCCAAAGGACCAGTGCCTCTGATGACCTGTACAGAACATGCTAGAGAGAAAAACTCCCTGTGATTTTTCTCAGCAAAGCCCTATGGTGCTTCACGTTGAAATGTTAGATGGAGCTAGTGCAACTGTTCACAAGCAATGGCTCATGACAATATATTTTTGAAGTAAAAATAATAAATGAGAATATTCCAAATGTGTGTTATCAGTCCTCTTACAAGTATAAAATCTCATATGCTCTTCCATCCAATCAAGTAAAATACAAAAGAAGTACCCTAAAACCTGGATTTGAGATCTTAGAGTACCAATACTGAAAAATCTCAATGAGATCAGGAACAGATGGTTTTTCAATCTTGTTTTTCATTGTTATTATGGCAAAAAAATTTACTTAAGTGTTAGCTGAATTAGAATAGTGTGTGTTTGCGTACTTGCATATATTTCATTCAGGGGGTATTAATGACCTCTTTAAAATAATCAATGTTTAAATTTTTAATTGACAAAAATAACTGTATATTTGTTGGGTAAATGTAATGTTTTTATTTTTATATAGGTTATAGAAATAATCAAGTTAATTGACATATCCATTACCTTATCAGCTCATTACATTTTTTGTGGTGAGCATATTAAAAAATCTATCTTAGCAATCTTAAAATTGCAATATGTTATTACTCACTATGGTTACCATGTAGTGCAATAGATCACTTAAAGTTATTCTTCCAGTAGGACTGAAAATTCTTAAGACTTGATCATTTTGCCATCCCTCTCTTCTTCCATTAGCTTCTAGTAAACAACTTCCTACTCTGTTTCTACAAGACAACTTTCTACTCTGTTTCTACAAGACCAACTTTCTAGATTCCACATATACAGCATACAGTGTTTGTCTTTCTATTCCGACTTATTTGATTAACATAATATCCTTTAGTCTGAACCTTCTTTTCTCAACTGAGAGAACACCCCTCCTCCTCCTGCTCCTCCTTCCCCACCTTCTCCTCCTTAGACACTGGAGATCCACTCGAAGGCCACACATAAAATAGGCAAGCACAAAAAATGTAACAAAAATCATACAACTTATGATATATTTATAATACCTATGTTACAATACAACAAATATATCACACAACTTTTGAGCTCTTAATACAAGCCAGATGTTAAGCTACATTCTTACCAATGGTATGTTAACTGATACATATTTATGTGTAATGTACTGTTTTAATACTAAATGCAAACTATAAGTTGGGGTTTTAATATCTCTGTTTTAAAATTGGTAAAAGCAAGGTCCATACAGGTTAATAACTTACCCAAGATCTTACAGAGCCAATCAATGGAAGATTCCGGTTTTTATCCTAGATATATTGTCTCTAGAAGCTTCCTCTTATGCCACACAACTTCTCAATTGATTTTATTTATCACCTTTTCACTACTTATAAGCCATGGGTTGCAGTTTGAATCCCTGTGTCCTGACATTAAAATCTAGACTCTAAATCCCTCGCCATGCACTCCTGTGTGAACAAGAATCAGGACAAACTACCTAGTGTTACAAGAAGTGTAATGAGGAGATCTATCCAGATGAGATGTCAATCAGAAGGGATACTGACCTTGAGGAAGTAAGCTATGTAGTGTTTACTTTGTGGGAGGGAGAAGGAGAGATACAATGTGTTCCTGAAGAGAAGACAGGTTATGGAAGTCCCAGAAATGGTAATGAGTCTAAAGCTTTAAAGGAAGTTAAATGTAGCCAACACATGCTAAGTGGTGAAAGTGGAGCAAGACGGGTCTGCAGAGACAGACTTGGTGCACTGAAGACTATACACACACACACACACACACACACACACACACACACACACACACTATAAAACAGAACAATGCTTAAGGAGGTAGATATGTTTAACCTGATTTAGACATCATATAATTTATACATGCATCAAAATATCACAAGATAGCCGGGCGTGGTGGCGCACGCTTGTAATCCCAGCATTCAGGAGGCTGAGACCGGAGGATCCGGGTTCCCAGCCAGCCTCAGCTACCTAGTGAGGCACTCCGCAACTTAGTGAGACTCAGTTTCAAAATAAAGAATAAAAAAAATAGGGCTGGGGGTATAGCTCGGAGGTAGAATGCCCCTGAGTTCAATCCCCAGTACCGCAAAAAAAAAAAAAATCAGAAGATATGTGCAATTTTTTGGCCCTTAAGTATCACTTAAAAATAAATTTAATTGAAATAAATATAACCCAAAAGAGAAAATTATCAGTTTTAAATTGAGTCAGAGAAGTCTCCTGTTTTAGTTTCTAATTTCTAACCACAGTTGCATTTTTCTTGGGTTTAATTTCAGTTCTTGTTTGTCATGCATTTTCAGACTCTATTTCAATTTTTTTGTGTGTGTGGTACTGGGGATTGAACTCAGGGGCATTCTACCTCCGAGCTATACCCCCAGCCCTATTTTTTATTCTTTATTTTGAAACTGAGTCTCACTAAGTTGCAGAGTGCCTCACTAGATAGCTGAGGCTGACCTCGAACCCGGATCCTCCGGTCTCAGCCTCCCGAATGCTGGGATTACAAGCGTGCGCCACCACGCCCGGCTTCTATTTCAATTTTAAGTGAGAATAATTACAAAACAGATATGGACAAATCCTATTTATATTCGGTAACTTTAAGGAAACTGCATATTGGATTTCTGAGTTTAGAAATTTCAGGGAAATACCTGTGCCCAACTTTAATTAGTGAATTGAAAAGAAAAAGAAGCATTTGTTCATCTGACAAGAACACTTGGTAAGTTATCTGGTATATTTCACAAAAAGATAGATTGCTGGATCTGCAATTGAAATGTTATTGCAACTTTATGTAATGAATATATTATTTTATGATCTGTCAACTGTTTAGCCATAATTATGATTTCTACATACAGAATACTCATTGTGTCCTTCCAAAAAAGAATCATATTTTTGGACCAATTTCACAAGAACTCTAATTAATGAGAAGAACTTTTGGCTTGTTAGTCTTTATAAAATTTTCTTTAAATCAATCCCTCCTGGGAATTAAATAGTTCATACTTAGCAATTCAAATCAGTCATTATACAATACTACTATTTTATTTTTGAAATACATGCAAATAAACATGGTTAAACTAGAAAACAATTAGAGATGTTCTGAAATATTTACAAATATTTTATCAGATATCTTCCCAAATTTGGGGAGTTCGTGAGTCAATAGTAATTTAAACAATCTATAATGAAAAAAAATTCACATTAAAATTATATATGTGCTTGTATACTTATAGATATATTGTAAATGACAGTATCAATAACAGAGATGAAAAGGAACTGATATCTTGATATCAGATTTAAGATGGAAAAACTGTGACATAGTTCCACTTACAAACTATTAGTCCAGAACATCATTATAAACCTTCATAATGGGCAATTGTAGTAAAGCAGAATCTCTCTTCTCTAGGATGCTGCCACCTTAGTAGAATATAAATTGATTTAAATAAATATTTACAGTAATAGAGATTAGTGCTGTAACAGAGATGTCTAAAAGAGTGTGATGGGCTAAACTGTACGTGATTGCACAAACCTGTAATCACAGTACTTGGGAGGCTGAGAAAGAATGACCTCCGGTTTCAGGCCAGCATGTGGCAACTTAATGGGGCCCTGTTCCAAATAAAATATAAGAAAAGTCTGGGGATGTAGCTCAGAGGTAGAGTACTCCTGAACCCAATCTTTACTACCACAACAGAAAAAAAATTGTGTATGATGGGATGAAAAGAATTGCTGAGATATTTACAAGAATTTATTTTTGAAACCAGAGTTAACTTGAGAGTCTGAGGAACTTGATCCCTTTAGATGACAGGTTTTACTCATGTTTACAGGCCTCAGGAAACAAAGATTCCCATATTACTGTGGCTAAGTTACAGAATCCCAGTACTTGCCATAATTTTCCAAATCAAATGATTGAGACAAGCCTTTGGGAAGAAGGAAAAAGAAATATATTGATTTGTTAGCAAATTGGAGAAAATCAGTAAACTTTAGAGTTCAGGGGAGAAGCCCTGGATTCCGGTCAAACAAAGGATTCAAGTCCCTTTTAAGAGTTAGCTCTTTAGGGCCATGCTGATGTCTTATCAGAAGATATACAGTCATGTTTAAGTCTTTTTTTTGAGCCAGTTCTTATGTAGGCTAGAGTCATGTTGCAGTGTTCATCAGAAGGGACAAGTTCATGTCTAAGTCTTTCTTGAGTCAGTTCTTACTCAGATACACAGAATAAAAACAATCAAATTGTTTGTTAGGGAGAATTCTTATGGTCCACACCAAATCATAACCATCCAAGGTGCTTGTTGAAGACAAGAGGGAATAGAAGGGGATAATCAATATCAAGGAAGACCAATTGACCAATGGCAGAAGTGAAAGTTATAATAGTTATGAGTATACTTCCTTACTCGGAGATATAAACACTTGTACACATATCATCATCATATCCCTGATCCTCTTGCCTTTGCCTAACATTTATCGTGACAAGCATTAATAGCAATTAACCTTGTACCATAGTACTTGATTCATAAAATATCAGAGTGGATCTGACTCAGGTAGAACTAGAATGAACATCATGCAATATGGTTAAATGGATTGTGTACCCATTTTGGGGAAAATGTTGTACAAGGGACAGATGCACTATGATATACGCCACCATGATTTTGATACTGTCTTTATTTAGAAATTACATATAAATGTGAAGCTGATGGTGAATCATAGTGAGATTTTATTGCATTCACTCACCAAAGATAGAGCTACATTTCCAGGAAATCTCTTGCTATTATCATTCTAGTTTAGTTTGAGCCAGATGATATTTTAAAAATAAAAATTGAGAGGAAGTAGTGAAATAGCCATGTGCTTTTTATAGTAAAGGCAGAACACTGTGTTTGAGACAGTTCAAGTTGATTATCATTTATCTACTGATTTGCCTTTTGTTTGGAGCAGTGTTTGAGCCTGCAGTGTCTCTAATTTTTGCCACACCTGGTAGACCAGGTGCATGTTTTTCTTTGTGCTGAAAGCCACTCCCTTCTCCTACAGAAACACTTCATCATCATGTTTGGAGAATCAGAGGTAGTTGAAGACTCATGTAAGTTCCAGTCTGTCTACATGGATTTCACTCATCCTTTCTATTTCCTTTTAGTTTTTCTTGTCCCCATGGAATAGCCATAATGGCTCTTTACTAAACAGCTAGATGACTTTAGACTGCAGCATCAGAATGCAAATAAGCAAACCCTCCTTTCTAAATTGTGCAAGATGAATCCCTGTAATCCATTGTATGTGTGTTCTGGTAGTTTGCTTCTATGACTGAACCCTGACTGAAAAAATTAGTGCAAGACCAAGGAGACAAAAACTTTCTTAGTTTTAGTTTAGTAGTCTTGTATAATCATGAAAGCCTGAAGTTAAACACTAATATGTGTATGTCAGTGTATTATTTCAGACAGTAATAATTATTCCCTAGGGACTATATTTTTATCAATTTTAAAACAGCAATATACTGTGAATTTTATCATTATTCAACCAAACATGATGCTTGCACAGCTGTGAGAAGAACATTATAACTAGAATTGACAAAAGCCAATTATTTCAGTTAATTAAAAACCCATAAGCCCTTCCTTGTCATTTAAGAAAATGCAAGAATGATCATTTTATACATATTATATGAATGATCAACTTTTCCATTTTAAAATATTTTCTAAGATGTAGCCATATTTTTAGTCTTTAAATGCTTCTTAAATGGTAGGTCCATTTTCATAATTGTTCTTTCTATTCTGTTTTGAAGAACAAATAAGGTCTGAAGAATTCTACCCAGATTCTGGTCATCCTTCCAACAAAACATTTTTAACATTCTGATTTATTTTTCCCTCTCAAAGCATATCACCCTGGGTAAAAATGCTATTATGGAACAGATTAAGAGGAAAAATATGGACTTGGCACCTGACAGCAGTTATCTCTTCCAGACCAAGATCATATTCCCTTCCAGATTTGAATTATAGTGGGAACAGATGGACAGCCAGCCAATAAAGAGTTTGCTATTGCATTTATTATCGTGAAAAGCACAATGAGCTCATAAATATTTTAATTTGGAATTCTTGGGCAATAGCTGAACTCTGCCTACTTGTCAATGGTGCTGTTATTATATAGGAGCCATACAGTTCAGATCAGAAAAAAACTGGTAAAATACAAAAGACAATAAAGGTCCAGAAGATACTTATAATGTCACATCATATGAAAGAAAAAAGATGAAAAGTAACACATTTAAAATATATTTTTAAAACAATATGACATTTTTATTTGTATACTGAAACTGTATATGTCAAAGAAAATTTTACATTTGAGAATATGCCTTATTTGATTTACATTTTTAAAATCTTCTTTCATTTGCCTAACAAGCAAAAATTCAAGTTGCTTTTATACTGAGTAAATTAAAAACTGGGAAGATTAAGACTCAAAGTTACATTCTAAAGTATGTTGCTTCATTCATTGAAGAGTATGTTCTGCTTACCACTCTTACATTTGGCAAGGATATCATGTTGCCAAAGAATAACAATATAGTCATCAACTAATTATTAAAATTTTATAATCTCTTTAAAGAAAATACTTTCAAATTGATAATGATTTTTTAATTTATAACACTTATAAATATTCAATGTGTAAATCCAACTGCAAAGTATTAAGTGCCACATATTAAGTGTTGATTTAATCATGTTTCATATTCAATGCAATTATTGCATTTATTTTTCTAAAATTGTACTTTAGAATGTATTCCTACTAAAGAATTTATAAAAAATGAACGTCAATGTAAATTGAATCTCCATATGCTTCAAAATTTTTTAATAAAATGACCCTTGTTTTCTTCAACACTAGTAAATATGTATGATAGTTTCCGCACATGTATCCCAAGAAACATCAACTATCTATTGTACACTAAAAACACTACAATTGAATATATGTATGTAAAACTTTGAATCTCACCTTGTAACAATAAAATTCTAAAAAAAAAATGTTGTCAAAAAGAGGAATAACAATTTGACTTCCAGTATCTTTTTGTAGAAGGAGTACATATCACTTCTTTGACATTAGGCTTGACACAGGAGATGCTTTGGTTAAAGGAATGTAATCACTCATAAGTACATATCATTGTCACAGAGGCTTTAAGAACCATCTCATAGTATTGCAAAGATTTATTTATTTCACAGCCATGACAATAGCATGTTACAGATAAAGAACTTTCCTTTAGCCTGGATCCACAAATAAAGAAGACATAGAGAATGAAATTTAGCAGAAACAAGCTGAGCCAAAACTATGTGCTAAAAATACAGAGGAAGAAAGAAATAATTATTGTACTTATGTAACATTGTTACTAATTCTTTTTTATTTCAAACATTGCTAATTTATTTAAGTTAATATTGATGGCATATTTCATCTAATATTCCTTCATCTATTTATATAATAATGTTTTTCCTTTTGGATTTATTAATTTCATGGATTATGCTGATATATTTACAGAATTATGAAAAATTCCTGAAATAAGCACCATCTAGTTATAGTACTTTATGCTGTTAATATACTGTTGGGTTTTATGTGATGACATTTCGACTGAAATTCTGTGTATAGTATAATAATAAGTTAAATAAGACTTGTGGCATATGATCTTTGAAAATAACTTTTTATAATATAATGTGGCCTGAATAATTTTAATTTCATAGCTACTGTTTTTCTAAAGATTACTGAGACCTTTAAAACTTTCTGCACTAGACTCACTTTCAAGATGGTGGCCTGAAAAGAGGATACAATCTTTTTTCACTCTCTCCATATATTTTCATAACAATGAAAAGAATAGGAAGCCAAAAGATAAACACTTAAACCAAGAAAGAAAAGACTTCCACTGTTCAAATATCATAAAAGAGTGAGAAATATCTAAAAGATGAATAGTATATGAGATGATACAAAAGTCACCAGTGACCAAATATTGGGGCAAGGCAAAAAGTAAAAAACAGCACTAAAACTATCCTGTGTACGGATGTGATGGATGCTAGGATTTCATGTAGCCAAAACAGGAATAACCAAGGCCTGTGTTTTCAGTGTCTATTTCCAAACTAGAGCAATAAGTGAGTGGTGTCAGGTGGGAGAAGAGGGCAGTGATATGGATGGCACAGGATCAGAGGAAGAAGGAGGATCCAAATGTAGCTGGTGAGCACTGAATATACTATCAGGTGAATACCTACTTGATTTCTCTGAAACTAGACAAGGGTTCAAGACACATTTTACTTTCTTTCTCTAAGCAGTCTCTACAAGAAGACATAGAAGATGCTCTGAATGGTAATTAACTACAAATGTGAGTACAAATCAAGATGTCTAACAGATTAAGAAATCCAAGACAGATGAAAGTCAAACATATGGGCTAATTTAAACATCTGGCAAATGTTAGTAGGAAAGGCAGATTTTGACTTTAAAATAAGCACAATAATATTAGCTACGATAGTTAGCATGTATTATTTCTTGTATGGTTAGATCCTTTCTAAGTCTTTACACATTCTACCTTAATTGGTTTATATAAGGGAGAAAATCATAGCCATAAAATAAGAACTGTCAGCAAGGATGAGGAAAACACAGTTATCTCAAAATTGTAAACTGTTGTTGAACCTAAAAATAAAAAGACAGCTTGGACTTAGAGGAAAGTAAATGAGGACCTGAAAGAGTTTGTTGAAGAGTTAATCCAGAAAGCAGTACAGATGGAAAAAGAGATGGGAGGCATGAAGAAAGCTTGTGAACCATGGAGCATGCAAGCAGTAGTTACAACAATTAATGAGCTCTAGAGAATCACATATGACCTATAAATAGACTGTATACAGACAACCCAGAAATGAAGAATGAGTTATTAGATGAAAAGGACCCACTCTGTCCTAAAGAGATGTTAAAAGCTAGTAGATTAAAAATTTTAGAAACAATGACAAAGAGTAATATATCAAAAGAAAAATAAAACCTAATGCTCCCAGGAAAACATGAGAATGGTAAGCTGGGAATAGGACACAATGGGTCATCTTCAAGCAGAAGGAGAACAAGTGCTCCAAGCCAGGTAGTGGCATTTGTAGGCGTAAATTCATCTACTAATAACATAAATGTTAAAAATAATTGAACTTTATATCAAGTTACAAAGCAAAATAAGCTCATTCAAAGTATAAGAAGAAATTCATGAAAAAGTGGAAATTAATGTAATGAAAGTTGTAAAATAGGGTTAATAAAATCAAAAGCTTTGAAACATAATGAAATACAACATATGCAAAACTTTTGAAATAGGATAAAAAGACATTAGGAGCAAATAAAACAAGTTTAGCGATAAATTATAATATAGCTACAGATTTCAACATGACTAAACCAATACTAAGAAAATAATACGAACAATTTAACCTAGTTTCTGAGGAACATACAAGATGGAATGGCTCTAAAACAAGAGAAGTAGGATAAATATGAAATAAGATAGTAATCTCCTGAGATATTGAAAAGTTTGGCATAGATGTACCATCCTAGAATAATTTTCTTTAATTCCTCAAACCTTAAACCTGTCCTTCCTGAGACTTTGCTAGCCACTTCAAGGTAATCAGTTGCCCCATCTTTCTTCATTATCCTGCTCAATTTTTTCATGACTCTAGTCAGTGATTTGGAATTGATTATGTTGCTCTTTTGTATTTTGACCAAATACTCAAAGTAAGGTATTTATTGTCTAATTAATTGATCTACTAATTTGACAATCTTATTTAATCTAAAAAGTTAAATTATTCTTTTGTTAGTTTTCTTCTTTCTCATGTCCTCCTATTTTTATTAACACTTACAATTTATTTTTTCCTACTGAATTGCAAATTAAACTGACAATGACATTCCTTCCAGTGACAATTTTAGAGATGCATTCTAACAAACCCTATTCTTACTCTTTCAGCCTTGGGAAAAGAAGAGGAGCTGATGCATCATCCTTCTCCATCTGGCATCATGTTTCCTTTATCTTGATTGAAAGGAGCCCAGAATCATCCTCTAATGATTAAACTCAAAGTCAGTAAAATCTCAAATTGGCATCATATGAACTGTTATACATAGATGAATGCCAATCTAAGTGACAGTTCTGCTCATATGAAGAAAAGACTCCTGGGGAATGCCAGCATCGAACAACATGATCACCTCCATGTGGACAACTGTTGTGAGAGACCATAGGTCATGGTAGAATGTGGTCACAGGCAGCAGGAGAGGGAATCATCGGGGTTTGGATTGGTGAAATGTATTTGGAATTCTGGGCTGGGAAGAACACCCAAGTGGTGGAAGAAGCTACCAGGGGAAAAATTTACCAGGACTGGATGTGCCAGTCAGCTTTCAGTCTCTGTGACAAAATACCTGAGAAAAACAAATTAAAGGAGGAGTGACTCATTTTGCCTCATGGTTTCAGAGGGTTCAGGGAGGGAGGGAGAGGGAGAGGGAGAGGGAGAGAAGGAAATAAGGGTCAGGAATAAGATATAGTCCCCAAGGGCAGGCCCCAGCGACTCCCTCCCTCCAATTAGTTCTCCTCTCTTACTTTTTCCACCACCTCCCAAGAGTCCATTCAAATTATGAATCCCTCAATTGATTAATCCACTAATGAGGTGAGAACTCTCATGATCCAAATACAAAAAGTCTCACCTCTGAACACTGCTGCATTGGGAACCAAACATTTGAGGAAATTCCCCAAACCTTTGGGGAACATTCTAGAACCAAACCATTACTGTGAGAAACAATTGAAATGGGATTAGTTTCCTGATGTGAGCCTTTGACACTCAGGCCCCTTACCCTGAGATCGCCATGTGGTTTAAGGTGCAATTTTATTTATCATTAGCTAATGAATTTGTAGAAAGCCTGTCATTGAAAAAATAATCCATGAATCATATCAGCTTGAATCCTACAAGTTCCTCTTCTCCTGTGAACTAGGGCAGTAATAATGCCACTTTAAAAAAGAAACCAAGCCGGGCATGGTGGCACATGCTTGTAATCCCAGCATTTGGGAGGCTGAGACTGGAGGATTCAGGTTTGCAGCCAGCCTCAACTACCTAGTAAGGCACTCTGCAACTTAGTGAGACTCTATCTCAAAATAAAGAATAAAAAATAGGGCTGGGGGTGTAGCTCGGAAGTAGAATGCCCCTGGGTTCAATCAGTACCACAAAATAAATAAATAAAATAAAAAAGAAATCAATATTTCTATAATCCAAAGCATTCACATTTTTCCCCTTCATAAAGTTAATGATCTTTATAGTCAATTCTATTCCTGATAAGAGTTCCATATAGCTAACTTTTTAAACCATAGACCATTTTTAATGTGCAGAAGAATGGCAGGGCTCTTATTCTTTTTGTGGATATAAACATTTTCTAAGTAGGTGTGTTTTGCATTTAATATTGGATTTTTGCATAAAAGACAGATGATATAAGATAGTCTTAGAGATGGGTAATGCAGTGTACTTTCTTTACTTTAGATAAGTGGCAGCCATGAAAATGAGCTAACTGCTAAGAGAGTAATTGACTTAGGGCCCCAGCTGCAGTGCTCTGAATCTACCAACATCCAGTTCCTGCCAAGATCACATTTCCAATAAGCTGCTCAGTCAGTGACCAAGCACAGTGGGAGACTTCAACAAGACTATTCCTGATGGGTGAGTTCGACCTAAGGGCTCCTTGACATCCCTGATGAAACTTCTAAGCACTGCACTGCACTGCAGGGTACCATGCTTCCATACAAGCCTCCTTCCCCTCTCTCTTTCTCATATGGATCAAATATGCACCAATGATTGCTCCCCATGGCTTTTTCCCCACTTAAGCTTACAGATAGTGCCCTAGTAAATCTCACACATATAATCATGCCTTGATATCTGTTTCTCATGGAACCCAAATCAACAACAGATCCTAAAATTACTTTAAGAATCAAGGTTTCGCTGAGCGTGGTGGCTCATGTTTGTAATCCCAGTACTTGGGAGATTGAGACCAGAGGATCCAGGTTTGCGGCCAGCCTCAGCTACTTAGTGAGACTCTCCACAATTTAGTGAGACCTCGTTTCAAAATAAAGCCTAAAAATAGGACTGGGGGTGGAGCTTGGAGGTAGAATGTCCCTGGATTCAATCCCCTGTACTGCAAAAAAAAAAAAAAAAAAAAAAAAAAAAAAAAAAAAAAAAAAAGAAGGAAAGAATAAAGGTTTCAAACTTGTATTTGGTACATTTCTAAAACAGGTTTTTCTCTGTCTTCTTTTAATAGATTTTTCAGGTGAAACTACCTTAAATTCGAAATAAAAATAAAAATAACTAAAACCAAAAAATAAAATATAGCGAAGTAATTCCATTGATGTGCTGCACATATCAGTTTGTGTTCTGCTTTTCTGGCCTAGAGCTCCACCTTTTTTTAGTTTTTAATAATCCATGAATACAATGCTGGAAGCAAACAGGCATCTTAACTTGTCTCTTAGGAACCTGACTTGGTGGCACATGCCTATAATCCCAGGACTTGAGACAAGAGGATTGCAGGTTCAAGGCCAACTTAGCCAACCCTTTTTCGAAATAAAAAAATAAATAAATAAAACAGGCAGGGTATGTAAGGACTATAATTCTGTTTTTAATAATTAATTTTACTATCACATGGATTACTACACATATTGGGAAGCTTGTATATGCATACCCTTTAAAAAATGAAAACATTTTTTGAGAACCATGAGAGTCCATTACATTTGGAGCATTACATTTGGAGCTGAGTTTAAAGCATATTATAATAGAAATACTCAGTACACTCTGAAACCCATACAGTTGGTAGGGAAGGAGTGAGAGAGAGAGAACTCTAACGGCAAATTCTTTGAGAAATCCTCATAAGCTCTATGTTCCTGTCTGGGTGTTACTGATGGCACCCTTGACCCCAATTCCTTCACATTGTGTCTTTGAAAATCCTATAAAACAACACACACACACACACACACACACACACACACACACACACACACACACAATTAAACAGGGACTCCAGACAAAGGAGGAGAAACCTTAGATGAATGAAGAAGGAGACCTAAGTGAGGAAGACGGGAGGAGGGAAAAGGGAAACACCTCAGTGGACATGATATACATACACAAACTTATCAAAGTCAATCACTATGCTGAGCATGGAAAGGAGGGAAGGGGAAGGGAATAGGGTGGGAACTGGGGGAGGGATAAATGAGTACCGTGTGTGGGTATTCCTCTAACACCTGAACTTCATCAAGATGTAAGATTACAATGCACCAATAAGATAAAATAATGCTATAAGACTAATACTAATGATAATAGAACAATCTACAACTTCAAGCAAAGAAAACCCACAAATTCATGTTTTGCCCTGTGGGTGTGGGGAGTGGTGTATATGTGGAGGTTGGGAGTAAGAGATCTGCCCCAGGCCACAGAGTTGGAGTGGAAGTTCCCACTTTGGGCATCAGAGTGGCTCTTTGTTGAGAATTGGAAAAAATATAGGAACTGCAGAAGTAAGTGACAGAGCCCCAGAAACCCAATTCCCGGTAGGAAGAGAGCGCAGCATGGTGCAAGTGTTCCCTGTGGAGAAGCTATAGAATAAGGCTAACTGTGGAAAACAGAAAATGATTTGGAAATGGACAAAGCCGCGAGTCTTTATTGAATAAACTTCCCGAGACATAACAGAAGAGGGCGCGCATGAGCTGAGAAACCCAGGTCTCTGCTAAACCTCTCCCTTGCTCATCAGTTTGACCTCTTATCTCTCAGCTGCTGAGGTGAGATTGCTGGCGCTTAGGGACATTCACTAATAAGTGAGAAGTGGAGAGGCAGTGCCGAGATGCAGAATGAAAATGATTCCAAGTGCTCTCTGTGCGCACGTCTATACCACTTGGGTTCACAGATGCTAGAAATGTGTAACTATTCAAAACAAATGCAAAATTCCCCTCAACTAAAAACGAAATGAACTAAGCATGATCATATATCTATCTGAAAGGTAATTGCACCTAGAATGGCACATTCTGGCATTAGATCTTTGACTATACATCCTTAATAAAGGCATTATAAAGCCAGGTGTGGTGGCACATGCCTGTTATCCCGGTACTTGGGAGGCTGAGACAGAAGGATTGCAGATTTGTGGCCCACCTCAGCAACTTTGCAAGGCCCTCTGCAACTTAGTGTGACCCTGTTTCAAAATAATTAATAGTAATAATAATAATAATGATGATAATAATGTTATCTTCAGATTATTTCTTTTCCATGATGAAAAATGAGCATATTTATTTACCATCAGACTTTTCAGTACTAGAGAAGATGGAGAATAACACAAATAATGTTAGTAAGCAAACTGTCATGTTAAAATTGAAGTGGATATATCAATAAGAATTATATTAAAGCATGTCTTCTAAATATCTCTTACCTAGAGCCTTAAAAATGTCCTGGAAACCATCATTCTAGTAGTAACGGTCAGCTCTAGTGCTAAAGGTAGATCTCATGATGCCATTGCACAGTAAAAAGAACTGGAGATCATCAGAAAAATAGCTGATTCCAAATCTGAGGCAGGAAGAGAATAAAGACACCTGGGATCTTTTTTGTTGAAATGAAATTTTGAAAATCTTTAGGTGGTGTCAAAAATTACCAGATACCTGCTTGAAAACATCTGCACTGAAAAACATTGTGATGGTTTGAACATGAAAAATTTATTATTGCAGTTAAGATTATGAAACATACTGTGCCTATATTATGTCTATAAAAGTCAAGGTTTAAAAAGACTTGGAGAGAGAGAAATGAAAGGAGAGGAGAGAAGACAGAGAGAGAGGGAGGCAGGGAGAGAAAGGCATTGAGATTGAGTTTATTTGCAATCAAAGGTAGGTATTTGTGTCCCTCTCTTCTCCTGTGCCAGAGTTGACCTCCTCAGTTTCATTTCAGACTCTTGTTCACTTACATGTCACAGACACATCACTAATTCCATGGGCATATATTCAATGGAACTCCATTTCCCTGTGTTCTGTGCCTCTTGCCTCCTGCCCTGGAGATTTTCTTTGCTGTTTCAGTAGACACTGTGAGATTTGCTTCAGCTCATGTGAACAGCAAGGCTCTGACTAATGGGAGATGAAAGCTGATTGATAAATTATCCCTTTCTTTCCCTGGATGGATGTTTCCAAAACAAAGTAGTTAATAGGAGCTCTTAAAAACCAATAAACTAGCAATCACCTTGCTCATTTTAAGCAGCAGCCAGATTGGTAATAAATATAATATTTGTTCTCTCCTTTTCTCGGCCAAAGTCTGCTTTCCCAGCACTTCTGATTCTGCAAGATGACACACCATTGTAAACTAGGAACCTCAAGCTCTTGTCTCACATGTGTTTTTTCTAGAATCTAGGTTAATACACTCTTAAAGTCCAATCTTTGCAATTTAGTAATGGAAAAAAAATTCACTATCCTTCTGCTTTTCAAATAGCAATTATATTTGTGATAAATAGCCCAATTAGTGAGGAGATGTTTAATATGAGAAGACAATATACATCAATGAAAAGAAATGATATCATTAGAAATTATCTTGGTGCAAATCAGGTGAAGATCATGATGGATGTTAAAAACATTAGCTTAACTATTGATGGAGAGTGAAAAATTGATATATTAACATTTTGAATCTTTTTTTCTCAAAAAGGAAAAATATAAGTATGAAATGAAGAGATTCTTTTATTACTCCTTAAACCTACTAGTCAGTTTTAGAAATGCGAACATTTTGTCTGAGCCATGTATCAAATATATTTTGGAGACAATTGATAAATTTGTAAAATCAACAGCATATGAGATGTTAGTGAGTTAATATGTTTAATCTGTTTCACCCAACATTTATATATATTGAAGTTGTTTATTTCACAGATGTCAAAATTATATAATATATAATTAATTATGTAATAAATAAAGTTAAAATTTTGCATTTTTATATTTATATAATATGTAATTTTATAATATATAATTAACTATATAATAATGTCAAAATTTCCTATTAATCAATGTGGTTATAATTGGGGGAATGATTCAGGCACATATGTATAGGTGTGAGTGTGTGTACACACACATGCAGGCCCACACACATACACACACACGTGGTACTAGAGATTGAACCCAGGGGTAGTCTACCTCTGAACTACACCCCTAGTCCTATTTTATTTTATATTCTGAAAAAGGATCTTGATAGGTTGCTAAGAGTCTCACTACATTGCTGAGGCTGGCCTAGAACCTGAGATTCTCCTGTCTCAGCATCCCAAGTATTGATTGGGATTATAGGCAGACAGTGCCACTATACCTGGCCAACCATAGATATTTTTTAAAGCTTTCCAGGTGAGCATAATATATAGTCTTGTTTAAGAACCACTGATCATGAAGCCTGTTGTTCATTAATGAAAACATTTAGTCCCACTGTAAGTCTGCTGAAATGTATTCTGGGTATATTATCACTTAAAGTTATAAAATGATGAGTGGTGAAATCCTGTGTGAGATTAGTAGAGCCTTTGTCACTCTGAGCAATCACTAAGATTGTGTAGTGAGGACTGGGAAAGTGTTAGCTGCTAGGTACACTCTTCTTGATGCTGCCAGGCTGTAGTTAATGAGTTTGTGGAGGGTGTGCCTGACTCAGGAGAGATATATCACATTTTTATTACAAAACTATAAAATTTTAATTTGCAAAAAACCTGGAAGGGTTTGGAACTCATCACACTAATGCAGCTGAGGTCCTTGGAGGTACACTGCCTTTCTGAAAGCCTCAGTTATTTATTTACTTTTGGGGTTTGGAGATGCCAACCCCTTTTTCCTTTTGTAAGAAAGCCATAAAAATTGGTTTTTATTGCTTCTAACCTAAGCAATAATTAGACATATCACATGCAAATTCATTTTATGACTTATAAAAGATAGATAAAAAAGTAAATAGACAAAATGTTGTAGGTATAAGAGGGCTATTAAAAATAAGCAAAAAGCAGGGGCAATGTGAATGTGAAATTGTATGTTTTAATCAATATGGTGAACACAATGAAAAGCTTCAAATATATGTATGTATGTGTGAGTGTGTGTGAGGTATGTATTTGCATATGTTATCATAAAAAAATTCAAATTTCTACAAATGTCAGCAAAATTCCCCCTGCTACCAAATGTAGTCAACAACACATTAGTCAATAAGGTTGTGTTGGAACATAGATATAGTCATTGGATTACCCATTGTCCATGGCTACTTTCCCCCTAAAGGAGGAGTTGAGTTATTGAAACAGACTAAATAGATATGAAGCCTAAAATATTTATCATTTGACCTTTGACAGAAAAACTTGCCAACCTCTGTTCTGAATTAATTTTGACTTTGACTTCTATTAACCAGGGAAATAAGAGAATTATAGTTTGTAAAGTTAGGTTTCTGTAACATATAAACCAACAATATCCCTAGAGGAATCACAGGTCCTCCAAGAGCTTAGTATAATTAGTATTATACTAAATCTTAATTTAACTTCCTCCTGGTCTATATACAGATGATTCTGGTTAATATACTGAACCACCTTCCCACCCAAAGCCCTGCTTATCTCAAGGATATGGAAAGGCCAGTATTATCAAAGGAAAAATCTGTTACTTACCTTTATCAAGAAAAAAGACATACCATATCACAGAGGAGGCATGGAATTTGGGTCAGGAGGAAGAAGCAAGAGTTAGGGAAATACTCAGGGCAGAAATTCACTGGGGATTCTGCAGGAAAGGCATGGCTGCAAGAGTAAATAGGAATAGCTGGTTTTAATCATTCTTTTGACCTTTGGGCTGTGGGAGTGATCTCTAGTCTCTTGCATCTGCTCCTGGGATCATTCAGGTCAGGGGAAATATTGGTTTGGTGTGTCAAAGTTAGATAAAAAGATGGTGAGGAATTGTTTGGTTTGTATACTAAAGACCTGTTCCAGATCAAGCCTGTGTTATGCCTAAGAATTAACTGACACTGGAAAGACAGTCTCTCTCTGATACAGTGATGACATTCAAAATTTCTACAGAGAGGCTTTTTGAAAAAGTTTCAGGGAGTTCACAAACCCCTAGAAATAGATCAAATTTGTGTATCTGTATTTGTGAATTTTTTTTGTGAATAGTAGTAAGTACATGTATTTTTATGAGTTCAGAGCATCAGAAATGATCCAAATAGATTAAAGAAAGGAAACAAACTATACTAGAGCTGCAATGCACATATTCTTTGCCGTTAAAGATGTTTTTATAAGCTGGGAGTGGTGGTGCATGCCTGTAATCCCAATGTTTCAGAGGCTGAAAAAGGAAGGTCACAGGTTTGAAATCAGCTTCAGCAACTTAGTGAGGCTGTCAGCAACTTAGCAAGATGTGTTTCAAAATAAAATATTGGGCTGAAGGTGTGTCTCAGTGGTGATTGTCCATGGGTTCAGTCCCCGGCACCAAAGTTAATAAATAAGTAAATAAATAAATAATTTTATATTTTTCAAAGAGATTAAGAACTTTTATAGGTGTTTTAGCATATAGATTATTTCTGTGTATTTATTTCATTAGAAATATGTCAATATAGCCGGGCATGGTGGCGCATGCTTGTAATCCCAGCATTCGGGAGGCTGAGACCAGAGGATCCGGGTTCGCGGCCAGCCTCAGCTACCTAGTGAGGCACTGCAACTTAGTGAGACCTGGTTTCAAAATAAAGAATAAAAAAATAGGGCTGGGGGTGTAGCTCAGAGGTAGAATGCCCCTGAGTTCAATCCCCAGCACCGCAAAAAAAAAAAAAAAAGAAATATGTCAATATAAATATTGAAATATTTATTTACTGATTTATTTTAAAAGATTTGTAAATCAACTACACATTACCAGAGATACTTTTATAAAACTTGCATTTAAAAAAAAATAAAACTTGCATTTTCAAAACAATAGAGTAAGAATGGTTTAAAATTAAAAAAAAATATATATATATAATATGATTTGACAGACTGGATTCTCATCTGCATTTATCTTTTGCAAGGTCACACATCATGCAGCCTCTGAAAGATACCACAGTATAGTTGGGAGAGTATGACAGGGAAAAATACAATAATATGTTATTATTAATTTGAAAATAATTTTGGCTTCAGGAAGATACAGAAAATATTGTAAGAAACTCTAACAGTCTACAGACCATGCACTGAGAAATACTGTTTAGCATTTTGTACATATTGCAGTTTTTTGAGTAATTAAACAATGAAATGCTGCACCTAGAAGTCATAAATTGTAGACAGTAGTTAACAGGAAGTTATGTTCTGTATATTCTTTGATAAATCTTTAGAGAACACATGATTTCTCACAAGTTACATAATGAACAATAATCAAGCTAAGTTGTAGCCACTGCTAAACTCATTTTCACCGACAATATTCAATGAATGAAATTGCTTCTTGGGCCTGAGTATAACGGCCAAGTTGGATCACTAAAATCCCTGGCTGTTCTACCTTGATCAGTCCCTGATGAGGACATGTCCTTTGAGGTATTGCTGATAACCCACAAAGTAGAAAAGATCTCTGAGATCTTCTTATGCCTGCCTTCCCCCAAAGAAACAAACAGCAGTATGAGGCTGACCTAGGGCATTCAAGAGTCAGGGCTTAAAGAGTGAGGGCAGAAATGTTCAGTCACATGAAGTAAGGACACTCTTTATTTCAATTTGGGTTTTTAGATGGAGTCTTACTGCATTTTCCAGGTTGGTCTCAAATTCCTGGGTTCCAGAAATCTTCCTGCCCTAGATCCCCGAGTAACTTTGACCTCGGGTGCACTCCACCATGCCTGAAAAGGAGCAGGGATACTATAAGTTGGATCTGGGCAGCAGAGACACAAGTCCACAACAGTGGAGCCAGAATTAAAGGAATAGGGTATTAAAACAGCTGGAATCCAAGACTAAAGTCTTATAGACAGAAGAATAGGTAAATAGTTCTAGAGATACACAATGAAATATTATAAATGAGGAGACTCAGTATGGGAAAGATTGTATGAAACTAAGTAACAATATTGAGAGAGAATAAAAGCAAATTCCTGGAATAATGTGTGCAGTATGATATTCTATGATAAATCATAAAACCAATAAAAATTATTACAAATTAAATATGTATGTAAGAATCCTATGAATATAAAAGCAAGATTGTGATAAGCCCATGCTATTTCATTGGGAAGGCAGGGCAAAGAAAATGAGGAAATACTGGATAGATTTAAATAACTGATAATTATCTAAAGTTATGTTCATATGTTAAATAAAATAAAAGGAGATAATGCAAGAACCAAAGAATCAAAGATGACCATTAATTTGGATCTATGTATCTGGGCTAAAAAGATTAAATTACTTCTCTCACTTAACCTTCTTATTGAATGAATAATTTGTTTCCAAATTTTAAAAAGTAAACATTACTGAACTGTGTGTTAATTACTTTGCTATTTTTATTGCTCAATAAAATGTTGAAATGCAAACTGAGTTTTAACTTGAAGGGTATAACTAAATGAATTTTCAGAACCTTAGGTTTCTACTGAGCCAATTAAAACATGGAAAATGAATGTCATGCCTGCCTACCTTTTATTTTCTGCTTCATTGAAAAATGGCTTCATTGAAATAAAACAGTTTTTTAAAAGAAAGAGTGCTTTTGATCTCTATTTGAAAGAAATTTCTATTATTAACTCTCTAAAAATAGGCCTATATTAGTCATTTTGATATTTGCACACCCCTTCATATTGGCTAAATGGTCAGAGTCTCTAAGTAAAAACACATATGCACATTATTCAGTAGAAATATTTTAGTTTTTATAATAAAGTATTGAGTTAGAATAGTTACTATATAGTTATGTAAATGGCTAAATATCTGGCAGTTGAGAATGATAAACAACTGGATTTTTCAATATGGAAAAGAAGAATTTGTCCAAGTGAAAGAACAGCTACTGTGGACAAGCTCTAGGAAAATGGCAAATTAAACTTCTGTATGTACCTCTGCATTTCTAATAAGCTAACTAAAATTTCAGAAAAATAATTTCTTTTTTTTTTTTTTTTTGTGGTACTGGGGATTGAAATCAGGGACATTCTACCCCCGAGCTACACCCCCAGCCCTAGTTTTTATTCTTTATTTTGAAACCGAGTCTCACTAAGTTGCAGAATGCCTCACTAGGTAGCTGAGGCTGGCCGCGAACCCGGATCCTCCGGTCTCAGCCTCCCGAATGCTGGGATTACAAGCGTGCGCCACCACGCCCGGCTCCAGAAAAATAATTTCTAAGAGACATAAACCTATAAAGACTTGGAAGAAAGAGGGTAAAATGAAATTAAAAAATTAGAAGCTAAAAATTAATGTTATTTAGTGATATAACAAATTTGAGAAAAATGAAACTTAACAAGGGGAGAAAGAGAAACGTGGAAATTGGTTCCATAGAATCTTCAAGAGGCTTAGACATATATGAAGCAATAATAATTAATAAGGAATTAATTAATTAATAAGAAATGGGTGATTGCTTCACATATTCCTAATAAGCCAAATTTGTAATAAGCCATTGCTTATTGGTATAAAATTAAAATATAATAATACAAGATAATTATTTAGAGATCTGGAAGTGAAATCCAAAACAGAATTCAGAGAAGAGACCTGTACTGAAGATGTCTTGGTGTAATGAGATGCATAAATTATCTGCTATGATTGGATGTCGTTAGAGGTGATTTAAACATTGTAAAACATTTGAAACTGA
>PVLC010013526.1:0-41509 GCA_004027655.1 Graphiurus murinus | reverse complement strand
GAAGAAGAAGAAGAAGAAGAAGAAGAAGAAGAAGAAGAAGAAGAAGAAGAAGAAGAAGAAGAAGGTGGCAGAGGAGAAGGAGAAGGAAAGAAAGGAAAGAAGCGAAGAGAAAAGAAAGGAAAGGAAAAATGAAAATAAGATAGAAGAGGAAGAGGAGGTGGCAGTGGCCAAAGTGGTAAAATGTACAGGCAAAACATCAGCTATTCTTTATTTACTACTATGTGATATGATATGAAATACATACACACACACACACACACACACACACACACACACACACACACAAACATTGTCTTAGACTTAACTCTATAAACTGATACTGTAGGTCTTTTTAAAGCATTACCTTGAAATAGAAAAAATATATCTCCCATAATGATTAACAATCTAAGATTTGTGGTGAAAAACTAAAAACATTTTAGAGATAATAAAAAGTCAAAAGAGAGCCGGGCATGGTGGCGCACGCTTGTAATCCCAGCATTTGGGAGGCTGAGACTGGAGGATTTAGGTTCGAGGCCAGCCTCAGCTACCTAGTGAGGGACTCCACAACTTAGGGAGACCCTGTTTCAAAATAAAGAATAAAAAATAGGGCTGGGGGTATAGCTCGGAGGTAGAATGCTCCTGAGTTCAATCCCCAGTCCCGCAGGAAAAAAAAATTTTTCAAAAGAAAACAAGGCCACTTGCCCAATGAGAAACCCAACAATGAACAGCAGTGCCAAGATTAAACTCAGCTTTGCCTGACTAGAGACTGTCTTTAACCACTTTGGAACACAGTACTACCTCCCCCCAAACTGGATATATGGATATAATTCCATTTTCACACCATAAATGAAACAATTACATTTCATGATTTTTTGAACTACAAAAAATCATTTTAGCCAATAGCTTCAAATTTTCTTCTTGGTGGGCATGGTGGTACATGGCTGTAATTCAAGTACATGGGAGGCTGAAACAGGAGGATCTCAAGTTCAAGGATGGCCTCGGTTAAGTAGTGAGACTCTGCCTCAAAACAACAAATAAAAAAGGGCTGGGAGTATAGCTCTGATGTAGAATGCCCCTGGGTTCAATTCCCAGAATTCTTGAGTTTTGTTCTCTTTTGCACCCTCTGGTGGAAATGTTAATATGTAAGAATGTAACAAGAAAAATATTTTAAATGCTGGTCAATATGAAAATTGAAAGAGTTAAATAGAATATGTAGTAAAAAAATCGTTCTATTGAATAGAATATGTTTAATAAGTGTCACAAAGTTATTTCCATACTTCTCTGATACATTTGTAAGTAACACTATTATCTAAGCCAATCCCTATCTCTAACATGCATAATATATATAGTATGTATAACATATATACTATCTAATGTGAATATAGACTTTACGATAATCAGTAAAATTGAATTGGAATTCAGCAGGAACCTCATTTCAAGCATACAAATATTTTCCTGACCTTTAGTTTACACATTTATTCACATGTATTTATTTCCTCAAAGCTTTAATTTTCTTTTTATATTTTCTCCGACTCTAGGCACTGGGTATTAACATGTGGCTATGCAGATAACATCACAGTTTGTACACATATGTGTATAGACACCTATGGAAGATTTTCAAGGAAAATACTATCTGTCATAGAGAGGAAAGACCTTAAGTTGAAATGTCTTTATTTGTTAGCATATTGCTTCTGTTTATAGTCTCAGTGCCATTTTGAAATTTAATCTTTTTTCTCATCAACACAAAAGAGATTCTAATATTGTGACACAGAAAAGATTATAATTGCTTAATTATTTGTGCAATATGGCAAATACACATTTTACACATATCAACAGAGATGTTATGTGGCATAAAAACGTTTTCATTGTGTATTTGGGGTTTTGAGCAAATGTGCTTACATCTAAAATGAATCTGCTCAGCTGATGGAGCAAGGAAATCTATGTGTGTGTGTGTGTGTGTACTAAATTGTGCACATACTTATAAATATTTCTGTATACAGCCAGCCACATCTATAGTAAGCAAAACATCAATTACACTGGCAGCACCACTTTTAATACATTATCATATAAATTTCTAGGTTCTGCTTTCCTTACTATCTGTAAATGCCCACTCCAGCAACAAGAACGTGGCCCCACCATCTACTATCTATTTTCTTAACTGTCTGATCTGGCATACACATGTCCCAGATTTACGCCTATATCATTTTTTTCTCCTTGAAGAATGATTTAACATCCAGGAATTATCTCAGTTTTTATTCGTCTGAGAAAGTCTGTATTTCTTCTTCACTTCTGAAGGAGAATTTCTTTATATACATAATTCTAGGTTCGTGGGTTTCCCCCTCATTCTCCTCATTTTACACTTTTCACTCTACTCTTATAGCTTGCATGACTTCTGTTGAAGGTCCTATGTAATTTTTTAAACTATATTTATTCTTAGAAGATGATTTTTCTCATTCCGGCTCCTTTTAAGATTTTCCTTTTATCTTTAGCTTTCTGCAATGAATTGTTTAGTTTTGCTTCATTCTAAAACTTTGTTAGTTGGTTTTCCCTAAACTTCCTAGATCTCTTATCTGGTATTTGTCATTGATTTTGGAATATCCATAGTCATTATTATTTTAAATATTTCATCTCTTCTCTTTTCCCTTTCTTCCCCTTGTTTTATATGAAATACTCTTCTGTTATTCTTTTGGAAATTTTTAAGTTTTCGTGTTATTTTGTATTTTAGTATTCTTATTTTATTTACATTTTAATTTTTTACTTGTATGTATATTAATTTTTGCATGTATATTAATTTGTATGTATTTTAATTTTTAATTGTATGTATATGATAGTTAAATTTGTAGTGATGCATTCATATATGCACATAACATTATTTGGTTGGGCTCTTTCCTGGTACCTCCCCTTTCCCTCCCTTCCAGTCTCTTCTTATTCCCTTCCACTACTCTCCTGGTCACTCTTCTAACTTTCATTAAGTCCCTTTGTCTTCTTTTATACTCTCTAGCTTCCACATATGAGAAAAAAGCATGTGGCTTTGTTTTTTTGTTTGTTTAATCTGGATGATCTCACTTTGCATGATAGTCTTCCGTTCTATTCTATCCCTTTTCTTGCAAATGACATAATTTAGTTCTTCCTTAAGACCGAGTAAAACTTCATTGTTTGACTATGCCACATTTTCGTTATCCATTTATCTATTGACTGGACACCTAGGTTAGTTCCATAACTTGGCTATTGTGCTTCTATAAAGATGTGTGTGCATGTATTACTATAGTATTCTGATTTTGTTTTGGAAAGATACCTTGGAGTGGTATAGCTTGGTCATATGGTAGATCTGTTCCTAGTCTTTTGAGGAAATGCCACACCAGTTTTCTTAGTGATTGTACTAATTCATAATCCCACCAATGTATAAGTGTTCCTATTTCCCACATTCTTGCCATCATTTATTATTATTTGTATTCTTGATGATTGTCATCTCACTAGAGTGAGATGGAATCTCAATATAGTTTTGATTTATATTTTCATGATTGTTGAATATCTTTTCATGAATTTGTTGTCCATTTGTATTTCTTCTCTTGAGAAATGTCTGTTTAATTCAATTCGCTATTTACTGATTGGGGTATTCATCTTGGTGTTAATTTTTTTAGTTCTTTGTATGTTCTGGATATTAGTTCTCTCTTAGAGGAATAGCTACAAAGATTTTTCTCTCATTCTGTAGGCTCTCTTCAGGTTCTTGAATGTCTATTTTGTTTGTAAAAGTTTTTAAACTTATGTACCACTGTTTTTTTTTTTAATTTTATTCATTTCTTTTTCCATTTTAGTAGAGAAATTTCTGTTGACTTACCTAGGAGCTCACTGTTTGTCTCTTATGCCATGACTAGCCCACTTAGTCAACCAAAAACATTTATTTTAAATTTTCTCGTACTTTTTAATTTGATTTTTATTTCATTTTCATTCTTTGTTAGAGTTTCCATTTTTCTACTTACATTAGTCATTTTTCATTCTGTACACTATTTCCATTAGAGTCCTAAACATTTACATTATAATTATTTTAAATTCCCTATCTTATAATTTTGAAATCTGCTTCATAACTGAGTATGTTTCTGATACATGCTCTGTCTCATATTCTCTTTGTTTTTCCTTTTAGCACACCTTGCATGTGTGTGTGTGTGTGTGTGTGTGTGTGTGTGTATGTGTGTGTGTGTATGTGTGTGTACAGCTGGACAGTGATGTTTTGAATAATGATAACTGAGCTAAATGGGTCATTAATGTGATTTTTTTAAATGTGACTCTCACTTTGGCTATTTAATGTTGGCTATATGTGTAGGTGCTAAAGGCTTCAAAAATCCTCCGCTGTCTTTATTTTTGTTGTCTCCTCTATTTTTTTTAGATTTATAAAAACACTTTCACACTTACATTTTCAAAACTCTCTTTTATGAACTTTATATTATTAAATCATTTCAATATCACAACCATTCTATGAGGTTCATTCTGTTATTATTACAGTTGAAGAAAATGACAGAGTACTTAAAAAATGTATGAACTTACCATGTACAATTATTATCACAATTTTGCAATGTTAGTAATGTGAAGAACCAAGATTCAAACACAAATAACTTAGCTCCAGAGCCAATGCTGTGAACCATCAGAATGAACAATAATACATCATTATGTTTGTAACTTCCCCATTTCCTCTATGGCTGTTAATACTGCACTTGCTTTACTCCATCTCTAGCCCAACTTGCCACCCAGATGCCATGACTTTTATTGCTGTGCTCACATAATACTATTCACAAGATTTAAGAGACTGATGCTCTTCTTTAGCCTTAACTGATGAAAAGATATGTTTTTAAAAAGCAACTAATGTTTGAGGAATTGGTAATGACTAGGAAGAATAAAAAGAATTTAAAGATTTTTTTTTAAAAAAGAAAACTATAAAGTTGATGCTGAAGAGAATATTCTGTGTCATAATGACCCATTAAGAGTCAACAATAAATGGGATGGCATCAAATTGAAAAGCTTCTGTGCAGTAAAGGAAACCATAAAGAATCTGAAGAAAAAAAAAGCCTACAGAATGGGAGAAAATCTTTGCCGGCTACTCCTCTGATGAGAACTAATATCTATAATATATGAAGATATTAAAAACTCAACACGAAAAAAAAAATTGGGCAATTGAGCTAAATAGACACTTCTTAAAGGAAATATTAATGGTCAATAAATATATAAAAAATGTTTAACATCATTAGCAATCAGAGAAATACAAATCAAAACCATGGTGAAATTTTATCTCACTCCAGTCAGAATGACAATCATAAAGAATTCAAATAATAATAAATACCAGTGAGGAAGTGGAGAAATAGAAACTCTTATACACTGTTGGTGAGACTGCAAATTAGTACCACCATTATGGAGATTAGCATGGAGGTTCCTAAAAGAATTGGAATGGAACCACCATATGACCCAGCTTTACTATGCCTTAGTATCTTTCCAAAAGAATTAAAGTCAAAATACTATAGTGGCATATGCATAAATATTTATTCATATGTATAGAAACATAATTCACAATAGACAAATCATAGAAACCTAGGTGTCTGTCAACAGATGAATGGATGACAAAAATATGGTATGGAATTTTGCTCAGCTATGAATTAGAACAAAACTATATTATTTTCCAGAAAATGGATGGATGTATAAGAATGTTCTGTTAAGTGAGATAAGCCTCTTTCAGAAAGTAAAGAGATGAAAGTTTCCTCTCATATGTGAAATTAGAGAAAACAAAACAAAAGAGACTTCAGGTAATTGAGGAGACGACCAATAGAATGGTGAATGGTGGAAGAGGATTAGCGGAGGGAGAGAGATAAGGGCTTGGGAGGGGGAAGAGAACTGAGGAAGGAAACAGTTCAAATAATGCTGAGTCTATATGTAAACATATCTCTACAAATCTCACTGGTATGTATGGGGGGTGGGATCTGAGGGATGCATAAAAAGTCCTGTGGACATGTATGTCCATATCATTTTGAACCTCATTATGTTATATAATTTCAATGAACCAATAAAAGTATTTCAAGAGTCAACAAACTTTAGGCTCATGTAAACTTAAATTAAAATGCTTATTTTTTTCATTTCAAAGATACATTTGGTGTCTTAGCTCTTCTTGTTGCTTCCTTATATAAAACAAGCTAATAAATTATTACTATCTTTAGCAAGAAGAATAATAAAACCAAGCATAATGGAACTGAAGAAAAATATTCACCCATGTATATTATAAAACAGGAAGGCATTGAATAATACATTTCCTTTCCTGTTTCCATGATTTTAAATATAGAAAGAATATACTTATTTTTAAAGTTTTCAGCAAATGAACTTTGCATATTATGGAAGAATTTTGGAGGTATTTAACTTGGAAACTAGTATGAGTTTTGTTGAGTATACGGAAAATTAAAATGTGAACAAAATTGACTATATTAGGAAATAGTTGAAGTGCAGAAATAATGGTTTAAAACGGGGTAGTTTGCTGGGTATGGTGGTAAACACTTGTAATCCCACTACCTGGAAAGCTGAGATAGGATGATAGCAGGTTCACAGCCAACCTCAGCAACTTATTGAGGTCCTCTGCAACTTAGTAATACCCTGTTTAAAAAAAATAGGGCTAGGGGTGTAGCTAAGAGATAGAATGTCCCTGGGTTCAATCCCTAGTACCACAAAACACAAACAAGCAGGTAGTTTGAAAATGATGAATCCTGAGTAAAGGGCAAAATTTGTTTAATATATTGGGATCTATTTTATTTTCTTAACTGATCAATAGCACATTTATTTTATGCTTACATTAAATACAAGGCATTAGGATAAGCCTGCAATAGTTTTCTAACAATTATCTCATAATCCGAATTAAATATATCCCTGGTTTTATGAGTTTTACTCTAGAAGGAGAATATCTGTAAGTATTCCTTTTCTACTTAGTCTGGGAGAAAAGGAAACTATTTCAAGTGATTAAATAAAACATTTAATTCCCAAATTTTGGTCAATATTTTCTAATACCAAAAAGAGTGCCAGAACACATGGTCTTTTCTTTTTAGTTTTTTTTTTTTTTTTTTTTTTTCTTTTAGGGGAAGGGGGATAAGGCAAAATAATCTTCAATATGCCTTCAGGGATAAGAGACACGCATAAGAAGGGGCTTGTTTACTATATAAGTATGTATAATTTTAACTTTTTTTTAGGAGAGACATTATATCATGGCTGCATGCTTATGAAAATGATCTGGTGGAAAGGAAACAGTTGGTAATACACAATAGAGGCACGGGATTGGATCATGGCATGCAGAGTCAAGAGGAGATGGGACTCAGTCCAGAAGGAAGGGGTTTCACCTTAGCTAGGAGCACAGGGAGCTTATCCATAAAACAGAAGTGATGGCACAGGTGACTGGCACAGCTGTTGTTACCTTAGCTTGTGTGGCCATGGAAGACTTTGGAAGATCTCCTCTGATTGCTTCTGTTTCATAGTGAAATATGAGGCAGGTTAATTAGCTGAGAATGTGGCAGAGAAAGAATATTTGGGTTTAAGAAGTGAGAAGGTGTGAGACAATAACCTGTATGAGTGTGATGTGAATTATAGACATAACAGGCTTAAACCATCATGCCATTATTTTGTTCATTGCTGGATGTAAGGATAATCTGAGGCTCAGTCAGGATTTGATGGAGGGAATAAAGGAGCTGTTGAGACAGGCCATCTGCCATGGCCTTGACCATCCCTGCATGTTCTTGGTAATTTTTCCATGTAAGAAAGATCCAGCTTTTTCTGGCCCATTTTTAAAGGTTGTATTTGCAGCAAGCAATTTGGGGGTATGAGGCAATGCTTCCCTCTAGGACAAAGAGTGAGCTCGTTATTAAGGAGGTGTATGCCCACAGTGGTCTGTTCCCTGGCTGCAGTAAATCCCAGGGTATGTGTGTGGAATCCACCCAGGCCACAATGCTTAGCTCCTGTGGAAGGTGAGGAGCAAGGAGATCCAATACACCTATGAAGCACATATTGTTTTCTGTTATGTAAAAGAAAAATCCTTTGTTACTAACACTGGAGTTTTCAGTGTTCTATCAGGGTCCTTGAAACTTAACCAGCTTGCAAGCAGGTTAAAAGCACAAATTTTGACAGGAGTGAGGAAGAGTAAAACCTGGTATGTTACTGACTAGAGCTTCTTTACTAGCTCCTAATACAAGTATTACCATTTTTATAGTTTTAAAGAAGAAGTAAGAGGATTAAAGAAGTAAAGAATCATATTAATGGTATAGAGCTAAGATGTGGCATTCAGCTGATAACAAAGGAGAGTAGCAGGTGAGGTAGATCAATTTTCCTCGAGGATTCTTTTGAATATCACAGCATAGCATTAGGAAAAGTATAGAACTAGGAATCAGACATTCCTGCTATGAATACCAAGCCAGAGAATTTTAATTGCATAACCTTGAGAAAGTTATGAGTGTGGTTCTCTGTCTATAACATATGTCTTTGGTACTTGACAGGTGACCAATAAATTTTTAGGAGAAATACCCATTTTTAAAGACAATGTCAAAATTAAATGAGATTGTACATCTAAAGTACACATGATACAATAGGTAGCTGTGTGTCTTGTTCAGCAAAGTATATGTGCTTTGAATGTATGAATTATGTTAAAATAATACATATGCTGGATTTTTATACTTTGGTAAAAAAACAATAATTGAATGAGATTCCTGTATTGTGAATTCCCGTATTTAAATTTTGGTTCTATATGTGCAAGTCTACTCTAGCAAAATCCTTTATCGTAAACATATCAACTCCAATTATTATGTTTTAGAGATAGTGTTTATAACTTTAGCTTTTCTGAACCAAATGCCCACCATTGATTCACCTTGTCTTTGAATTCTCTCATTTCAGCAACTTCAAATTAATTATTGTCATTGAAGATGGATGAAGAGAAAAATTAAATTCAACTTTGAAGTTTTATCAGGCATTTAAAATCCTAAAGTGAGCCGGGCGTGGTGGCACACGCTTGTAATCCCAGCGTTCGGGAGGCTGAGACCAGAGGATCCGGGTTTGCAGCCAGCCTCAGCTACCTAGTGAGGCACTCTGCAGCTTAGTGAGACTCGGTTTCAAAATAAAGAATAAAAAATAGGGCTGGGGGTATAGCTCGGAGGTAGAATGCCTCTGAGTTCAATCCCTAATACCGAAAAAAAAAAAAAAATCCTAAAGTAATCACAACATATTTCTTTACAATATTTTACTTAAAAGCCAACTAAATTAAAGAAAGTAGAGTAACATTATTATATAAATATCTCATAAAATAATTAGTATCTTACTATTTAATACAATAAGATATTCAAATCATAAGAAACCAGTTAAGTTTCCATGGTTCAAAGTTTTGCTCAAATAATAGTATAAAACTGATTCACCCTTCAAATGCATAGGGCCTTTTATCATCCACAGTTACACAAAGTAGAGACTGAGCAGGCTTGTTTCCATATTATTCCAGACTAAATTTCAATTTGACTTGAAATTTACTTTGTTGTTCAAATACTGCGATGCAGAGTAAAACTGTAGAAGTGAATCCACAAAGGAAAAGCATAAGCTTCTCATGGTATAGACATGCAATGCTTTACATATAGATAAGAAGTCAAAATTGAGATCACTACTTTGATGGATTTTCATGGAGCAAATTCAATAAATTTTTATTATTACTCTAGCAAAAGCCATTTTCATACCTCAAGAGTTGTGAAAGAATCTAGATTAACCATCATATATCTATTTTTCAGATCTAGAATTGTATTTATCAAAACATTTCTTTCATTTCTTTACATCTCCATACTATCCTCAAGTAATTTTAGAAATATTTTAGGAAATAGATTTTGGGGATATATTAAAAACATTTTAATATAAACCATGGATGCCATCACTAAATATATGTGAGCCAATAAGATGAGCATTCTAAAGTTAACAACATTGGTATTATTAGAGGTAATTCTAGTGGTGAGTTAAAAACAATGAAAATAAAGGCAACTTTGATTTCTTTATTTTTTAACATGTACACAGACTGTAGGTGACAATATATGACACTAAAACTCTTAAAAAGTGTCATGCATAATCCGTGGTGGCATCTCCTCCACATGCCAGTTTGCTTTTAATGAAACATAAATAGAATGTGCATACCATATGAACATATGTAACTGCAGATTTTTCCCAATATATGGAAGCAGGCTGGAGGTGTACCATACCCCTCTTTCTACTCCATGTGCATACCAAAAAATCAAGTACTCCTCCTTAGATGCCAGGGGCACCTGGCAAAATTTCCAGTGGCTTGCTGGAACTATAGATAGTATTAAAGTCTATATGGTATGCTTTTTCCAATACACAGATACCTATGACAAAGCTTAATTTATAAATTAGGTATAATAATAGATTAATAAATAAAAATAAAATATAGCAATTTTTCAATATACTATAATAAAATTTAAGTGAATATTCTCTCTCTCTCCCCCCCATCTCTATCTTTTCCCCTATTTCTCTCAAAACATCTTAATGTGCTATACTCTCCCTTCGTATGATGGTGTGGGATGATATAATGCCTATGTGCTAAGATAAGTAAGGTTAATGACATAGTATTAGGCTCTCAAGCAAGGGTTACTGGAACAAAAGCACTGCAATACTGCAACAGTCAATCTGATAATAACCAAGACCATTACTAATACCTGATGGGTGGGCAGCTTATATATCATGGATATATTGGACAAGTAGATAGCTTGTATCCAGAATAGCATAGAGAAAGACAATGTGAGATTTATCACCCACAACAGCATGGCATGAAATTTAAAACTCTGACTTGCTTATTTCTGGAATTTTCCACTTAATATTTTTTAACTGGTTGGCAGTGGGCAATGAAAACATGAAAAATAAAACCATGGATAGCGGGACTACTGAACATCACTATCATAATTTAAATAATTATTAAATACATTTAGTAAATCATCAAAAGTTAATATTTTACTTATTTTCTTTCCTAAATCAGTATGTAACAATTCTAATAATAATAAGATTGAAATCAAATCGCTGTCACAATCATAGAAAACTTGCAACTGAATACTGAATTGATGATAAGGGGAAGGGAAGTTTTCTAAAACAATTAAAAATATGGGATTCCTTAAATTTCACAAAAAATAGAGCAAAAATCTCAAATGTCCTTATTAAATTGTACCTAATATACATCTTAAAAGACCAAATAATAATAATAATAATAATAATAAGTAATAACAATAATAAGTACAGCATGGTCAACTTTGTATGCAATGAAATACTCCAGAGGAATTACTTTAGAGACCTTTACTTCATGGCAATTGAACTTGCCACATTGAAAATACAGATAGAAAGACTGTCCCATGTCTTTCCTATATCCACTTTTGGGCCAGTCTTTCTATTTTAACCAATACATTGGTGGTGTCACCCAGACATATATACATATACACACATAATCATGTTGTCTAATACACAGATATGTATGTGTGCATTTGGAAATTTATATATTACTTTGCAGTTAATATTGATTTTCCCCAAATTATCTAAATTGAATATCATAAACTAAAGTAATCAAAATGAAGAGAATATGGGGGTTGGACTGATTACAAATTTAATCTTCTATCTCAGAAAGAATAACAGGTTGACATTTTAAAAACTCATTTTGAGGGAAGAAGAACAGATTGAGAAATCTCCACATAATCTCTGAAAGGAAATAGTTTTCAATGAGCACAAATTACATTTCATGTTATGCAAGGTTTTTTACTACTGCAGTATTTTCTGATATATTGAGTTATAACCCCCTACCCATAGAGGAAGCTTTTGATTTGATTTTCATTGCCTTGGGCAAGCATGATTGAGGACCCATAAGACTGTAGAAGATGTTGATTGATTCTTTTGATCCTAGGAGATAATAGAAAGTGTTTAAATTGGTTGTGTTAAAAAAATCTGAGGATGAATTGGGACTTTAGGCAAATTGCATAGAAGATTT
Organism: Graphiurus murinus; assembly: GCA_004027655.1. Classification (NCBI taxonomy): domain Eukaryota; kingdom Metazoa; phylum Chordata; class Mammalia; order Rodentia; family Gliridae; genus Graphiurus; species Graphiurus murinus. The sequence continues at coordinate 29,514 of PVLC010013526.1, read as the reverse complement.
TTAATCTTCGATTTGTTCAAAATTGTAACATAGGAAACAGAAAAGATTTGTATCTCTTCTTGTCAAATTCCTTTCTATTTTACATCAATCACTTTTTTTTTCTCTTTACCTTTTCCATTCCTATGTGACTCTTGTATTCCTAGAATTAGAGGTTTGGGAGTCTTATTTAAATGAAAAAGGGTATCAAAGTCCTACATAAATCAAACTTAAGCCACAAGTAGACTAGAATCAGTAGAAGAAGTTAAAAATCAGTGGTAAAATAAAAAGTGATCCTATGTGATTTTATTTAGGTGTAGAAATCATTCATCATTACATGACCACTTTGTCCTGTGTGGTAGAACAGTTCTCCACAGAGCTCTTAGGACATCTTGCTGTCCTATCAGGGTCTTACTCTGAGAGAAATCTAAATAATTTGTTACGTGAGTTTGCAAATTAACTCCTTTTTTCATATACAGTAAAGAAGATGTGAAAAGATACTCATGGAAACCCTACTTCTGTCATAGAAGTGGGACTTAATGAGGACAAAGAGGTCCTACTGCTTTCTGTACTCCAAAGCTCACTGTGTCTCCATGGCACCATCCCTCTAAAACATGTAATAGTTTTTGTGGTTAGAAATAATTGCAGAGTCTTGAGTTATTTTTGTTTTTATACTTCTTTGAATATATTTCAGGACTCTATTAAAACACATTGATTAGAGTCTCTTATCACATGGGAGTATTTGGTGAGAGAAAATCTGTTGGTGTTGAGGGAGGATAGGTTTTGAGCTTGTGTTTTCATAGAACTCTCCAAGAAATTGAAAAATTGCTAGCTGTTTATGTCACAGGAAGAAAGAGCACAAAGGAGGTGGTGGAGATCACTGGGAAAATGTTGAAGGAACCCAAGATCTTCTGTCTTCTGTATGATGTGGTAAGAAATCTGAAAATGCCTTTGTAATGGTTTGAATTTAGAATATCCTCCTAGCCTTCACAGAAACAAGGTATCAGTGTTGGACACTGGACTTGATTGCTAATGAGGGTGGTCTCCACCATGCCCTGGGCTCTGCAAACTCAGCCTGACATTGACTACACTTCTATCTCTCCCAAAACTGTGAACAAATAGATATTCCTTACTCTAAACTGTGTGTGTTCAGGTTTATTGGGTCCAGCAGTGAGAATGTTGAACAACAGAAATTGGTATCAAAGCTATTTCTAATAGTGATCATGTGTTTCATGTGTCTTTGAAAATGCTTTGTGGAAAGAAGTTTGGAAGGGACAGAAGATGGCTAGAAAGGGGGACAGTAGAGATCATGCTTAGGAGATTTCAGAGGGCAGAGAGAATGTCATTAAAAAAGTAGAGTAAAGGTCACATGTGCTGCATTCTGGCAATGAACTTACTTGTATTTTGCCTGTATCTTCAAAATTCATGTAAGACCAAATTTAAAGATGATGGGCTGATCATCAAATCATCAGCAAATATCAAAGCTACATTACGGATATTGATGTTCACATTCAATGAGTTACATGCCAAGTTTTGAGAACAGACTGTAAAGCAGAGAAACTTTATAGACTTGTGGTTTTGTTGTAAAGGCATGTGTAAAACTGGGCCCCAGAAAGATGGTGCTGCAGAAGAAAAATGAATGAAAGGAAAAGTACCCAGAGAAAGCAGTGCCCATGTGGTCTGTAGGGCCAGCAGTAGCCTGGATGGAAGTGGGACCAGCATCTATGAATGAAGAGGATTCAGTAGCAGTGATTGAAGAAGGCATGACTACCTTTCTTGTTAGGGTTGATCTCAGTGCCAGATAAGGATGGCTTTTCTGGGTAAAAAGGAGTCATGGAAGCTTCCCCTCAGATTTCAAAGGAAGGCCTGGGTATCCAGACAACATGTGGCAGGGTCAAATTCCCTGCAAACAGGCCCAAATGGGGCAACGTGTGAAGCTGTGAATGTGAAGTCAAGGTTGCAAGGAAAACTTCTCAGATTTAGGAATGCCATAAACATGGAATGATCACAAGGAAAAGCTGCAAGCTGCAGGCCATGTAGACAGGCTACAGAAGTCAGTATGCCACCCATTGTAATCAACCAGGCTGTAGGACTGAGACTGCCAAGACCCCTTGGAGATCACATCTCACCACCATGTGGCCTGGATGACAGAAAAGGAGCTACAGGACAAAATGCTTGACATGCTGGATTTCAACATTATTTTTGGTCCCATTCCTTTTTTCTATAGCCTTATTTATTCCTTTTGGAATGCAAATGCCTACTCCGAGCCATTGTATATTGGATGTATATATGTATGATTTTTGTTTTTATTGGGGCACACAGCCCAAGAGTTTTACATTGAATCTCAGAGATGACATTGGACTTTGGATCTTGCAGTGATGCTGGAATTCTTAAGACTGTGGGAATTCTTGGAGATGGATTAAATGTATTTTGCATTGTGAGGTGGCCATGAAGTCTAGGAATGCAATGGTTTGGATTTATAATGTTCCCCTGGCTCTCATGGAAATAAGTAGCAATATTGGAAATGATAAGTAATTGCTAAGGAGGAGTCCCAGGGAGTGCAGCCTTGGGGATAATATATCTTTCCTCTTCCTCCTGCTCACTCTTTGCTTCCAGCATTGGTGATGTGAAGAGTAAAGATTTTGTGTGCTTTCCTTCTCTCCTCTTCCCACAGCCATGCTCTGAGCTTCAAACCCTGACCTCACATAAATTGAACCAGAAATCTTCAAAAACCTATGAGCAAATAAATCTTCCTTCCTTTAAGTTGTACAGTCAATCATTTTGGATTATGGCAGTGAGAATGTAGACTGAGGCATCTTTGTTAGTGAGACATAAATATACAAAATCAAACCAGGCTTTACACTCAGTCTAGGTTTTTAACAGTATGAACATGAGCAAAGTCCAAGCTCTCTGAGTTGTAGGTTCATTTGACAAGTGGAGGGAATATTTTTTTTGTAAATAATATGGTCTTATAATTTCTTAAAGTTAATGCTTTTTTGGATTCTTAAGTGGAATAACTCACAATAATTATCCAGCATATACAGATACTTTGTGTGACCAGTGAAAGGAATGAAAGAGCCGATGTTGTACATTCCAGTCCAAGTCAGAAAGCAGAAGACCAATGTCCTAGCATGAAGACTTTCAGGCAAAGAGTGAATTTTCTCTTGCACCTACTTTTGTTGTATATCATAAATTCCCAAATTAGATTATACAGCCCCTGAGTTGAAAGTTGGGGTGCAAGAAAGATCCAGGAGCAGCAGTAACGTGTCCAAACACTTACACTGTACTTGGTAGTATCAGGTATTTTTCTAAGCATGATCATAAATATTAACTAATTTAAACTTTATAACAATTCTACAAAATAACATTGCTTTCCCATTTTCTGCTGAAGAAAAATAAGATGCAGAAAGTTTAAGTGACTTACATAACTTCACATTCCAAAAGATAAGGCAAAGAGCTGGACATGGTGGTACATACTTATAATCCCAGTACTTGGGAGGCTGCGATAAAAGGACTGTAGTCTTAACATCTTAGCTAGACATTCTGAAACTTCATATTTCAAAATAAAAAATAAAATGGAGCAAGGGTATAGTTCATAGGTAGAATGTTCTTGAGTTCAATTCACAGTACCAAAAAAAAGGGGGGAGGGGGTTAGGCATGAATTGCCCAATATGTTCATATCATTAAGCACTTAGCATATTATCCTACTGTATATATATATTAAGTTACCCAGCTTGAAGCTCCACTTGGCTGTATTTAATCTTATTGTTATATGCATTAAGTTACCCAGTTCTAAGCCCTAGAAAGCTCAAATCAAAGAAAGATTTCAGTCAATATCTATCTTTAAACTTTTAGAATCAGTTAAAACAATGTTCAAATACCTTACTCTTTTTACTGTACATTGATTTTGGGACACTTTTCCAGGACACATGATGAAAAGAAAATTTTATTTCATAATTGAAAATGAGATACTTAACAGTTAACCTCATTATCACAGTAAGTCTGAAATAACAACTCTAAGGCTATGAATCATATAATTTCTTTCAATCTTACACTCTTGTCCAAGGCATTTTTTCTTATTTAAATCTTTATCTCTTATTTTCCTTGTATCATTATGCAAAGAGCCTTTCTTTAGGATTTGAATCGTGTATAATCAAATTTTTAAAATCCTCATGCACAAAAAGTGAGTAAATAACAGATCCTTTACAATATATTAAATTCTTGCTGTGCATGGTGGTGCATGTCTGTAATTCCAGTACTTGGGAGACTGAAAAAGGATGATCACAGGTTCGAGGCCAGCCTCAGAAATTTAGTAAGATTCAGAAACAGACTCTGTTAGAGAGAGAGGGAGGGGGGGGAGGGAAGGAAGGAAGGAAGGAAGGAAGGAAGGAAGGAAGGAAGGAAGGAAGGAGGGAAGGAAGGAAGGAAGGAAGGAAGGAAGGAAGGAAGGAAGGAAGGAAGGAAGGAAGGAGGGAAGGAAGGAAGGAAGGAAGGAAGGAAGGAAGGAAGGAAGGAAGGAAGGAAGGAAGGAAGGAAGGAAAGATAGGGCTGTAGATGTATCTCAGAGGTAGAATGTCCCTGGGGTTAATCCCCAATAATGAGATCTTAGATGGAAAATTTCTTGTATATGGCACATAAAAAGCAATAATTAATGAGAGCAGTCCAAAAGAATATTAACACTAATTATGTTAAATTAGAAAGCAAAGGTAGATCAGTACTTTTTATCCACATCTAGAAGCCATTTCTTTGTCTTTTCCTGTAGTATATGTGTAATGAGACCATTGAATGTAGAAGTAAAGAAGAACAGGGTTCTGAATTGAGTTTAAAGTCCACCACCTGCTATCTGTTCAAATTTGATAAGTTATTTAACTTCCATGTATATCATTTAAATGGAAATCACAGTACCTACCTCATGTAGGGGTTATACAATCTAGATGAGATACTGTATGGCAAAGTCATTAAAGGAGTAAATTATTATAATTATCATTATTATAAACTGTTTTCATCAGGACACATTATATACATGTACAGAAATATCACAGTGGACCTCATAAACCTGTTCAGTCATTTTGTGCTAATCTTTTTTTTTTTTTTTGCATTAATGGGGATGGAACCCAGGGGCATTCTACCTCCGAGCTACACCCCTAGCCCTATTGTTTATTCTTTATTTTGAAACAAGGTCTCACTAAGTTACAGAGGGTCTCACTAAGTAGCTGAGGCTGGCCGTGAACCCAAATCCTCCAGTCTCAGCCTCCCAAGTACTGGAATTACAAGTGTGCGCCACCAGGCCTGGCTTGTGCTAATTAAAATTTTAAAATATGTTTAAGGAGATGAAAATCATCAACAAATATCAATATCCCTGACTTGATTATTACACATTGTATTGCACTGTACCATATATATTATATATATAAATTTAATATATATAGTTAAATAATGCTTAATAAAACTAAATATATTCACCAGGGACTACATATGATACTTATTTAAGGAGACAATCAACATTTTCTTTTACTCTCTTGTGTTCATTAAGAAATTATAAGTAGTAGCATATCAAGGATAGCTATCAACCCTGAATAAGGAGGGATAATTTCTATAGGGAATTTAAAAGGATGACACTGATTAAAATTGACATCTCCTTCTTATCACCATGTCTTAGCAATTCTAAACACATAATGGAATACTGGTCATTGTTTTCACTTACCCACCCACTTTATTGTACCACTGGTGGCAGATTTCTGATATGTTTTATAATTTTTTCCTGAACTTTTAATATTCACTCTTGTCTCATTAATGTAAGTTCTCATGATTATCCTATAGTGTGGTTGTTAGAATACATACAGAGATTAGATCATTTATTTTTATTTATTTATTTATTTTCTTTTTCCAGTACTGGGGATTGAACTCAGGGGCATTCTACCTCTGAGCTATACTCCCAGCCCTATTTTTATTCTTTATTTTGAAACCGAGTCTCACTAAGTTGCAGAGTGCCTCACTAGGTAGCTGAGGCTGGCCTCGAACCCGGATCCTCCGGTCTCAACCTCCCGAATGCTGGGATTACAAGCGTGCGCCACCATGGCCGGCAGATCATTTCTTTTTATAAAGGAAAGTTTTGATAGTATTTAATTTTTTTGAAATGATTTTTTTGAAATGATTTTTTTTTCATCAGACACATTGAATTCCTTCATTCCTAATGACAAATCTATTGCTTTATTGAATTTTAAGTTTGTTAACAAATGGAATATATATTTTTTCTTAACTGTAAAAGCAGTGACACTGAAAAAAATCTAAAATTTCCAATTGGCAAATTCTCCCACCTGGAACTATTCCAAACAGTTGAAATTCCATCCAGCTCATTCTCAGTAAGGAAGAAATTCAGTGTTTAACTTGTCGTGAATTCCTTCTATAACTTTCAAAGCTCCTACCTTAGTGTAATATGTACAATATGTCTGACTTAGAAAGTATCCCCATTCAAAATGTATTCTTTAAGAAAAAGAGACTGCTAGAGAATGAACCTCAGTAGAATATATGCAATGATTTTAAGGAATAAAATAACTATATTCTTTCTCGTCAATGTTGTAGGGAAGAGAAGTAATATCCCAAGCCATTTTTAAAATAGTATATCCATATAATGCTTCTTTTTCAACTCTAAAAATATAAAAACAAATGCTTATTGAAATTTTAAAATAGATATATCAAAAATCAGAATATTCATTGTGGATTTTACTATCTTGTTCTAAAATATACATATGCAGGACAATATAAGGTTATTCTGGAATTATAGCGTTATCATAAAATATATTCTAGCATTTGCTCATGACATTCAGGTAAAAATTTGGGGATTTAAATATCTATGAATATTATATTTGTAAAACAAGGATAATCTTTTTGAATTGTCATATCACTGGAAGTCTAAACCATGAAATATTACAATAGCTCAATCTTAAATATCACCATGTTATTATCTGTAAATCCCTGCATGATTTATTTCATTTTCCTTTGTGAAAAGAATGGAAGAGACAAAAGAACTTAAAGGAATAAAAAAGCCAAAGAAAATAAATATTATCATACTCTTGTTCAACAACTATATTATACTTGTATTTTATTCTGCTTTTACACAAGTAATACTCCCCAAACTATATTCTTCCTGTTATTATGATACATGTTTACCTAAATGTCTTCTTTTGACTAGGTTTAATTTTAATGTTGGCCTCATTTTGTCAGACATATCCATAGGAGAGTTTGAGGACATATATTTATAACTAATATGGAATCCACTTCATTGTCCAAGAGAAAATTCTTATTTTATATTTTTAACTATCTTAGAACTTAAAATACCACTGCCTAGCCCCTATATTTTTCAAGAAAGCTTATTAAAGCATCAACAGACTGTTTCATTTTTTAAAAATAAGTTGGTTTTATTTAAGACACAGCTCCTCAGACTGAACAAAATCATAACATGGCTCAAGTTTATTTCAGCATTCAAAAGCACAGGCTTATTAGCTAGGAAATGTGCCCATTTCATTTGGAAAACAATGTATAATATTGAGACACCCAAAGTTTCTTGTTGGCTTTGCTTTAACAAATAAATGTGAATAATCTTCATGATGATGTAGTGATAATTCATTAATGTAGAGATTCTAATGTTACCCTTCATATAAAAATAATTAATTTAACTTGTAGTGTGAAGAACTAATGTAAAATTTCACATTAAGGCTAGGTAAGAACAGCATTTTGTCTTGCCTTCAGGAAAGAACCAAGCATTTTATAGGGGCTTTAAGTATCTCTCGTGTTTAAGTCATTTTTACTCTATTTCAGATCCTCCTGTGGGCTCTGTATGGATGCACAAGAAACTTTTAGATATTTGTATGAAGTTAATAGAAATATACAAATGGCTACAAGACAGGCCATGAAATGTGTCTCTAGGACAGTACAAGAAATGCGGAGAGTCAAAAATGAGACATTTTTTGTGAAGGTCATGGAGGAAATCCAGATCAACATATAAAGATGGAAGAAAAAAAATTGGTCAAAACATGAAGATTAGGAAAAAGGAGAATGTTCCTACTTTTATAAGGTGGTTGTAATAGACAAAATGTTGGTGGTAGATGACAGCCAGGTTTGTTGGTTCTCACATACTAGGATATAGTTCAGATAGTTGCAGATAGTTTTGTATTTCTCAATTGTGTGAGTATGTATGTGTGTGTGTATGTGTGTGTGTGTGAGTGTGTGTGTACATGCTGAGAGACAAAATGCACAATTATTTTATGTAGAAGACATTCCATGTGTTTAACAGAATGAAAAGAAAATGAACAGAATTCAAATAAAAATTTCAGGGAAGTAAGACATAGAGTGCTACAAATGAGAATCCCTGACCGCCATAACTTCATAATTTGTCAGTAACGGTTGGGTGCATAGAACTCTGAAAATACATAATATACATGTGATTTATGTGCAATTTTTAAATTTGATCAATGTTTTCATAACCACCTGCCTTTCTTGCTTTCCTGTCTACTTGATAAAAGCACTTTAGAATATAAGGGATTATGTATGATATGATATGCATGAATCCACGCTTGACTAAGTTTTAAAAATGCTAATTAATCCTATTTTTTAGGCTTCTAATAACTAATCTCCAGTGATATACTTCATGACTGGTCATAGCATGCCAAAGTATCCTGATGCAGTGTGGGAACCAGAGAGAACAGTGAGCAGTTTCATTGTTTAAGATTAAGTAATAGAATAGAAATTATGCCTTGGATATGTGAATTTGAATTTGTGCAGAATGGATCAGACTGGGGAGAGTTTGGCAGTCTAGGTAGAGGGGCCTTGTGCCCTTTCCTCTCCACACTGACTCCATGGAGGGCTTGCTCCATCTTACACGCTGGCAAACCACCAATACACATTGTTTCCCACAGTTCTACCTCTGGGCCAGGCTTTTCTTCAGAACCTTAAACTCATATGCACACATGCACTCTCCATCTAGCTGAAACATGAGTCTTGAGTTCAGTGTCTCAGTTCTCCATCTGAGGTTCAACCTTTCTCCTTTCCCCAAAACCTGCTTCTCCTGCAGCTCTGTACATGTCAGCAATGGGACCAAGAAATTCCCAGTTTCTCAGGGTTCAAAGGAATTTGTTTTTTCAATTTCCATTTATTTGAGTTTCATTTTGACTCTGTCGTCTTCTTGACTTTATATTCTGAATACATATATTCTTATTATGTCCCCTTTGACCAGCCTTGTCTAAACTACTTTCCTCTTCTGCCAGGAACTCCCTGTTTCTCCCTCCTCGCCCTATTCCCCAGAGAGTAGAAAGGCTGATTTTGTCACAGCTTAATCATTGAAGTCACTCCTCAAGACTCTGAAATGGCTCCTCATTCATTTCAAAAGACAAAGTCCTTAAAATGTGTGACAGAACTCTATAAGATCTGATTTCCTGTTACTCTCTCCCATCTTCTCCTACTCTCCTATTCTCTCTTCTCTTGTTCAGCCATATTGTCTTCCTTCTCTCTGAGGAAACACTCTCCAGGGACAGGTGTGTGACTGCTTCCTCACCCCATTCAGAGTATCAGAGCTCACCTACTCATGGAGGTCTGTGCTGGTCCCCTCTTTTAAAACTGTTATGACCCCTTGGAATCCGCCCCCTTACTCTGCTCTGGTTTTTTGGTGTGTGTGTGTGTGTGTGTGTTTCTTTTTTTCCCCACAGTTCTTATCATCTTGGAAGATGCCATGTAATTTGTCAGGCTTGCGTTTTGTTTCTCTTTCTTTACTAAGACACCCTCCACTGGGACACAGAGCTTTGTTTTGTCCTTTACTATATATGAATCATAAAGGAACACAAGAACATCTGCCACATAGCCAGTACTCAATAAACAGTGTTGAATGAAGGGATAATTAAGTAAGTGAAGACATAGAAGGGACTAGAAGCTCACTACAGAGCCTTATACTGCATACAAGTATTATTAATTGAGAAGTTGAAAGGAAATAAATCCTGAAGTTCTCAGAAAGCCATAGTAGGTAACAAGCAACAATATGAAACTAAAAATGTGCCTCTTTATTAACTGATATTTATTGGGATTACCGTCATAAAGTGCACATTTCTTGAAGGATATCCAAACTAAATTTGATTTAGTTTTATGTTAAATGGTTTCTCACTCCATCCTTTTGTTTTCAATAACTTAAATATCAATAAATGTATTTCCGTATGGATATTATTTCTAACATTTAAATGTCTGACCTCTAAAACAGCAGGAATTGATTAACATTTAACAAGATGGAAATGTGAAGAAATGAGGAAATTAATTATTGCACCTCATAACTCAGAGCTTATGGCTCAGTTTTAATGCATAACATAAAAGCTTTAGACTTCATATAATCTGCTTAATGTGTGTGCTCTTACCCATTCGGATAGCAGACACAGGGAAAGGGTATGAGGAAATCCATTCAACACCATTCAAAGACCCAGTGACCATGGAAAGCTTGTGTGTGTGTGTGTGTGTGTGTGTGTGTGTGTGTGTGTTTGTGCTTCTTATATAAATTTCTAATCAGCCTCACTAAGAAAACTACAATTCAAGTAAATATTGTTTAAAAGCAATTTTATTTTGCTTGATCTTTAATGTGGAGTTTGAGATATTATCAGATTGATTCTTTAAATGAATAAACAAATGCCACTACTCTGTTGAAAATTTTGCACTTATAGTCAAAGCCAAAATTCTTATAATACTCCATGGCCCTACATAGTCAGGCCCTCCTGATCTCTGACTTCATCTCTCCCACCATCCTCTTCTTTCCTCTTATCATGCAAATCCCTTTGACATTACTTCAACACTACTGATATTAGGCTCCTATTCTGGTGGTTTCTCTTTTGAAATATCTTTCCCCTTAACATCTGCATGATAACTCCCTTCCTTACTTCAATATCTATACCTTCCTAATAAACTATGACACATAAGCCTATAGTTAACATTAGCCATCTTTCTGCTTGATGATAAAAACACTAAATACATTCCAGGTAAAGTAACAAATAAAACATGTCCACGGTCACCACAATTATTGCAAATTATTGTGGAAGTGCTAGCCAGTTCAATTGTTTTGGTATGTGCATGAATACACACACACACACACACACACACACACACACACACACACCTGAACATATAATTAGATTATAGTTAAAGATATTTAAAGATATTATTTATTTAACCCAAGAGTTTCACTTAAAAGATTTGTCATTTGCAGAGAATGGAACTGGAAAATATTATGCTAAGTGAGTTTAGTCAGTCACAAGATGTAAAAAATCATATGCTCTCCCTAATATGTGGGAGCTAGGAAGAAAGTGGGTCATAAGAGGGATTCTAGACAAAGAAGGTGACTTAACTAAAGGTGATGGGGAGTGGGAAAGACCCTAGTGCACATGATGTACTTTCACAAACATATTAAAGTCAATCACTAAACTGAACTTGAGAAGGAGGGAAGGGGAGGAAACAGGGTGGGAATTGGGGAAGAGTTAAATGAGAGATGTGTGCATGTATGCCTTTACCAGCTTGTACCTAACAAAGATGTATGATTAAAATGAACCAATAACAAAAAAAATCTAAAATAAAAAAACTCAATCACAGAGGAAGTCAATTTCTTAAACAATGCATCTTAGAAATTCAATAACACATTAGTCCGTATATCATATCACAAAATACTCCTACAGTTAAACTAAAAGTATACACAAGTTAGAAGTGACATAAAATATGCAAAAACAAAAATGAGTAATTATTGTGTACTTTATCTACTACATACAATAATACATTATAAAACTACAATATTAATTATTTTATAATACCAAAGTTTTATTTTAAATTTTATAGTGTGTGTGTGTGTGTGTGTGTGTGTGTGTGTGTATTACTGGAGATTTAACCCAGGGGTTTTCTATCTGTGAGCTACTCCAAGCCCAGACTGGTGTATTCAGATATATATATATATATATATATATATATATATATATATATATATATGTATTTTAAACTAAATAACATTGACAATTTTCTGAAACTATGACTTATCAAAAATTGACTACATTTGACAATTTTTCATGAAAAGTAATAAAAATTTGAAATATTTTCCTTTAAACAGGACGAGTCTCAGATGTTTTTATAAAATTATTCTACTACACATACACAGATAATCTAGTGCTACTTATCCAACTCTAGAGCAATAAAGAAAACCAAACATCTCAAATATGTTCTAGAAGGTCAAATGAATAATTGGAAAATATTAAAGATATACAATCAAAATGCACTGCATTCAAATTTTATGAATAGTGAGATAAAAATATGACCTAAATTATTAAGAAATAAATTTCCTGAAATGTTAAGTAAATAGTTAATTTTTATTCATCTTAGTGTTTGTGAGGATTGCAAAGGTAATTTTATATAAGAATATATATGTATACATACATATATGTATATAATCACATACATTAATAAGTAATATAAATTTATATAATATTCTTAAAAGAATATAAATGAAAACACTTAAGAAGAAGTATTCATGGTATTAGCCACAGTACCTATTCATACATGATATGATTTTTTTGTGTGTGTGTGTGGTACTGGGGATTGAACTCAGGGGCATTCTACCTCCGAGCTACACCCTCAGTCCTATTTTTCATTCTTTATTTTGAAACAGGGTCTCACTAAGTTGTGGAATGCCTCACTAGGTAGCTGAGGCTGGCTGAGAACCTGGATCCTCCAGTCTCAGCCTCCCAAATACTGGGATTATAAGCGTGCGTCACCACGCCTGGCTTATGATTTTTTTTTTACATGAGAAGTTCAATAGTCACAAAAAAATAATTTTAAAAATTGCCATAATAATAGGTTATAAAATATAAAGTAATAAAGTAATAATCACAAAGCTCAAAGTTAATAATAGGACAATAAAACAATAAAAAGTCATGCTATAAATAAAACAAGACATAGGCATAATTCTTAACAAAAAACTCACAAGCAAAATAGTCCTGGCAATAGACTTGAGCAAATGGTATACACACCTAGAAGCCTGGAGAGGAAAATTTGACAGCATAACAATGTCAGTTCTACTTAAGTTAAATTGTATCTTCAACATGATTCCAATGATGCCACTGGCTTTTCTAGAGCTTGAAATATTGGTTATAAATCTTAAACAAAAGAGTAAGTGAGGAGAAGTTCCAAGATGGCTCAACAGAATGCTTTGCACTTACCTGTGCCACAGAGAAGATTGAAGGAAAGAAAGAAGAGGACAGAGATTGAAGGAGAACTTTGGAAATCAGCAAGTGAGCAATTGGAACCCTAAGCAGCACAGAGTCAGAAAGGCAACTCAGGGAGAGAGACATCTACATCCAAGAATCTCAAAGGATCCCAACTAAATACAATTATAAAATATATTTTTAAATGTGTACTATATTAGACATTTCAAGTATGTATGACAAGGAGAGAATTCTTAACACAACAAGTGTGTCAAACCACATATAAGGAAACTTCTGTTACATTAAGAAGAGACCTTTTATTAGAAACTGTACAGGCCAGAAGATAATGAAATTATATATTTTAAGCACCTAAAGACAAAAAAAGAAACAAACAAACAAAACAAAACAAAAAAACCCCACAAACAAACCTGTCAACCAAAAATACTCGATTCAGCAAAACTATCCTTTAGAAATATAAAAGAGAAATAAAGTTTTTCACAGACAAGCAGAAACTGACAGACTTACCACTAACAGTTTTGTCCTACAAGAAATATTTAAGAGTCCAAAATTAAAAACAAAATGATGATATCTACCTTCAAGAAAAACATGAATGTACAAAACTCATGAGCAGAACAGACACACAATGGAGAAAGAGAAGAAAATCAAAACTTATCGTAACAGAAAACTACCATGCCACAAAGATAAGTCTCAGGAGGATTGCAGATTTGAGGCCAGCCTCACCAATTTAGCAAGTCCCTCACAACTCAGTGAGATGGTTTCAAAATAAAAAATAAAATAGGGCTGGGGCTGTAGCTCAGAGATAAAATGTCCCTGATTTCAACCTCCAGTACCACCCACAAACACACACACACACACACACACACACACACACACACACACACACACACACACACAAGTAGGAGGATGAATTTACCCTATCAATACTAATTTTAAATGAAACAGACTAAATTCACCAATCAAAAAACATAGACTGGCCAAATGGATTAAAAAATAAATAAACTCACAACTATGTACTGCTCACAAGAAACTCATATCACTGATAAAGATACTCACAGACTGAAAAAGTGAATGTTATTTAGAAAAAAATGTGTACACCATGCTAGTAGAAGACTAAAAAAAAGTAATAGCTATACCCCTATCAGGTAAAAGACCTTAAATTAAAAATTATAAAATTTGAAAGACATTACATACTGATTAAAGAATCAATTCAGTAAGAAGATATAACAAGAATAAATATATAAGCAAGGAACTCTAGACCATTCTAGTATATAAAGTGAATATTGTCCGATCTAGAGAGAAAGACTTCAATATAGTAATAGTTTGGAGATATTAATACCTTGATTTCATCAGTGGATAAGACACCCAGACCAAAAATAAAAAGATATATTGCATTTGGGTCATATTTTAAAGCAAATGGACCCAACAGACAATATAAAATATTTCATTCAAAAGCAGCAGAGCACACATTCAACTGAAGAGAAAAAAAATGGAATATTCTCTAGAGCAGATAATAGATTAGGTCACAAAGCTAGTTTCAAAAAATTTGAAAAAAATATAATGTATTTTCTCAAGCTACAACAAAATAAAACTAAGAATCAATAGCAGAGCCGGGCGTGGTGGCGGAAGCTTGTAATCCTAGCATTTGGGAGGCTGAGACTGGAGGATCCTGGTTTGTGGTCAGCCTCAGCTACCTAGTGAGGCATTCCACAACTTAGTGAGACCCTGTTTCAAAATAAAGAATAAAAAATAGGGCTGGGGATGTAGCTCGGAGGTAGAATGCCCCTGAGTTCAATCCCCAGTACCACAAAAAAAAAAATAAATAAATAAATAAATAAATTTAAAAATCAATAGCAAAAGCAATGAGAAATATATATATATATATATATATATATATATATATATAGAGAGAGAGAGAGAGAGAGAGAGAGAGAGAGAGAGAGAGAGAGAGAGAAATTTAACAACATGCTCCTAAATTGAAAAATGCGTAAAGAAATGGAAAGGAAAATTAAAAAAAATTAAACAAATGGAAATGTAATATATCAAAATCTGGCCTAAAGTAAAAGCAGTATTAAGAGGAAAGAAAGTCTATAGCAACAAATGTTCACATGAAAAACAGTTCAGTCATTTCAAATAAACAACCTAACAATATACCTCAAGAAATTAGGAAAGAAAAGACAGACCAAAATTAGCATTAGAATAAGAAAAACTAATAAGTATTAGAGTAGAAATAAATAAAATATAAATAAAAAATATAAAAGATCACTGAAACAATGAGTTGGTCTTTCTTATAAGATCTTAAAAACTGATGAACATTTATCTAGAATAACCTAAAAAATGAATTGACAAATATAAGTAAAATAAGAGATGAAAAAGGACAAATTACAACTGATATCATAGAAATGCAAAGGATCATAGGAAACTACAGTAAACAATTATGTGTTAAAATAATTGGAGAACCTAGAATAAATAGATAAATTTCTATAAAAAACAAATCAAGAAAAATAAACAGAAAATTGAAACAGACTAGTAATTAGAAATTAGATTGAAGCACTAATTAAAAGTATTGCATCAGAAAATAGTAAATGTGATGTTTTAACAGCTGAATTCTACAAAATATTTTCAAATAAATGTGTATATTTTTCTCCTAAACTATTGCAAAGAGCTGAAAAGAACTCTGCCAAACTCATTTTATGAGGCCAGCATTGTCCAAATACCCAAACTAGACAAAGACACAACAAATACACACACAACACACACACACACACACACACACACTCACACACACACAACTGTAGACCAACATATTTGATGAAAACATAAGTAAAAAGTATCAACAAAATTCCATAAACCAAACCCAACAGCTCATTACAAAGATTAGACACCATAGTATTGTGGGATTCATAACAGTGATGAAGGATGGTTTTACATTTACACGTCAATAAAGGTAATATATTCCATCATCACAATGCAGAATAAAAATCATATGATCATCTAAATATGTGAAGAAAACACATTTGCTAAGATTCAATATCTTTTTATGATTAACACTGTCAATCAATTAGGTAAAGAAGGAAAATACTTCATAATACTGAGTTTATATGAAAACCCACAGCCAAAATCATACTGAATAAGGAAAATTTGAAAACATTTTCTTTAAGGTCTGGAATAAGACAAGAATATCCCTTTTCATCCCTCCCCCTTATTCAACATAATATTAGAAGTCATAGTAGTAATAGTAAGAGTAATCAGCCAAAAAATAAATCAAACCATTCAAATTGCAAAAGAGGAAGTTAAATTATTGATGTTTGCAGATAACATGATTTTATATATTAAAAAATCTAAACATGCTATTAAAAGTGCTTTGAATGATACATTCAGTAAAGGGACGGAATACAAAATCAACATGCAAAACACAGCAGCTTTTTTATACATTAATAATAATCCTGCTGAAAAAGAAATAATAAAAAAAATTTCATTCACAGCAGCTAAAAAAAGGCATACATTTAACCAAGAAAGTTAAAGCTTTCTACAATAAAAATTGTAAAACAATGATGCAATAACTTATAAAAGACACACAAGCAATAAAATATGTCCTGCATTTATATATTGGAAAAGTTAATATTGTAGTGCTCAAAGAAATCTGTAGATTCAATGTAATTGCAATGACAATACTAATTGCTTTCTCCATAGAAATAGCAAATACAATCTAAAAATTCATAGGTAACCACAAAGCACTAGTAACCAAAACAGCATGGTACTGGCAAAAAAACCAAACCATAGAGAAATGGAACAAAATAAAGAACCCAGAAATTTATCCATACACATTCAGCTAACCTTGTTTTGACAAAGGCAAAACATATCTAGCAGAAATAAATTTTTAATAAACAGTGCTGACAAAACTGTATATACTGTATAAGAATGAAATTAGATTGCCATCTTTCACTACACACACACACACACACACACACACACACACCACACACACACACAAACAACTCAAAATGGAGCAAAAATTTAATTAAAGCATAAAATCTCTATAAGAAAACTTAAGGGAAAGGAATTAGTGTCCTGGCAACAAAAGTAAAAATAGATAAATGGGATTATATCAAACTAAGAATCTTCTGTACAACAAAGGAAAGTATCAACAGTATTAGGACACAACATGCAGAATGAGAGAAAAATTTTGCAAACTATTCATCTGTCAAGAGATTAATGTCCAGAATGCATAAGGAAGTAAAAAAAAATAAATAAATAAAAAAAAGCTTTACACCATCAACTGGTTTAGTAGATCAACTAAACCAATTTAAAAAATAGGACAAATATAGGAATAAATATTTCTCAAACTATGGTATATGAATGGCCAAAACACATATGAAAAAAGTGCTCTATATCAACAGTTGTCAAGGAAAAGCAAATAAAAGAACCACCAGAATTTATAATTGCCAAAATATGGAACGAGCCAAGATGTCCATCAACAGATGAATGGATTACAAAACTATGGGATATGTACACAATGGAATTCTACTCAGCCATAAAGAAGAACAAACTCATGTTCTTTGCAGGGAAATGGATGGAACTGGAAAACATTATGTTAAGTGAGATAAGTCAGTCATAAAAAGTTAAAAATCTTATGCTCTCCCTAATATGTGGAAGCTAGGGAGAAAATGGGACATAAGGGGGCCTCCAGAGAAAGAAGGAGAAACCTTAGATGAGCGAAGAATGCGACTTAACAGAAGGTGATGGAAGGAGGGGGGACACCTTAATGTACATGATGTACTTTCATGAACACCTCTAAGTCAATCACTGACCTTGAGAAGGAGGGAGGGCGAGAGAGTGGGGTAGGAATTGGGGAAGGGTTAAATGAGAAATGTGTGTATGTATGCCTTTTTCAGCTTGTACCTAACAAAGATGTGTGATTACAGTGCAACAATTAAAAAAATAAAATAAAATAAAAAGAATCACCATGAGATTTTATCCCATCTCAGAATGGCTATTATCAAGCAGTCAAAAAATAATGCTGAGTTGGGTGTGGTGAAAGGGAATGCTTACAGACTCTGGATGGGAGTGCAAATTAGTTCTACCACTATGGAAAGCAGTGTAGAGATTTTTCAAAATATTAAATATAGAACCACCATATGATCCAGCAATCCCACTGCTGGGTGTGTATGTCAAAACATTAAGGAAACAAAACATTAATGAAAGATAAATCTTCACTCTCATGCTTATTGTAGCACTATTCACTACAGCCAAGACAGAGAATTATCTAAGGTGTCCATCAGCAGATGAATAGAAAAATAAAATGTGGTACATATGCACAACGAAATACGTCATTCATAAAAAAATAACTTCTGTCATTTGCAGCAACATGGATGAAACTGAAGATCATTATGTTAAGTAAAATAAGCCAGGCACAGAAAGAAAATTACCACATGTCACTCATTTGTGGTACCTAAAAAGTGGATCTCATAGATGAGGGGAATTGAACAGTGGTCACTAGAAACTGGAAAGGACAAAAGTAGAGACAGTAAGAAGTAAAATATAAGGAACACCCCAGTACAGTTATATAGGAGGGATTTGTACCGGTTTTCTGAAGCACAGTAGGATAAGTATTGGTTTCAACAATGTATGACACATTTCAAAATAACTTGACTAGGATGAAATTTTGAGCTGATTAACAATTTATTATTTGAGGAAAGAGAAGTGTTTATTACCTTCATATAATCACTACACATTGTATGCATGTACCAAATAATCATACTATATCTCATAAAGATGTGCAAATATTATGTCTCAATGAAAATAGTAATTTGAAAAGCCCCTGAAACTTCAAACAACTTAAAGAATTACAGATTCAAATATCAGGAAAAATGGTTAGTAAAATCCTCAAAAAGAACACAGTGTGTGTCTGGGGAAGGGTTACTCTGTTGTAAATATTATCTTAGCAATGTATTAAAACATTTTTACTTTAAATTACCTATAATTAAAATAATATGGAATTGGTACTTATATAGAATAACAATAAATGAAACAATACGAAATCCAGAGACAAACCTAAGTAGATGTGGAAGTTTAGCACCTCATTTCAGCAGATATTGAAACCTTGGAGCTATTATGCCATGGAACTAAGTCATTTCTTAGATTTTGCTTCATTGAGTTAAATGTGATTGCATATTTATTTGTTCTACAGGAATTTTTTGTTAATGTCTGCCTTCCGTGTTTCCTTCCTTCCTTGTTTCCTTCCTTCCTTCCTCCCTTCCTTCCTTCCTTCCTTCCTTCCTTCCTTCCTTCCTTCCTTCCTTCCTTCCTTCCTTCCTTCCTTCCTCCACTATATTTTTGTAGAATTCATGTAGATAAATTTTTAAATATATTTTTTCATATGAGGAATGGGATATGTTCATATTCCAAGCAGGCAGAATTTTTTGTGTTACCAATAATGAATGTGAGATTGACTTCATTTCTCACACATCTGCTAACCTCTGACACCAATACACTTTCCTTAGTTATTTCTCATTCAGACCCTGCCTCCCATGCCTATCTTTGAAACAAAAGCAAGCCCAAATTCTACTATTAATCTAAGAACCCCTTTCTCATAGTAAATTAGAAACAGTTGTTTCTGTAACTCAGGCTCTATAAAGATTTATAACTGCGTTTGTATAACTTTTTTTGTAATGTACAACGAAGGAAGTCTATTCATCACCATATGTCAGAATATTATTGATCATCACTGTTTCTGGAATATTCAAAACATCTCTTTTTGTTTTCTTCTTTGTACACTTACATGTTTGTTAACTTCTTTCAAAGATGAACTTCATGTTAGTTATTTTTATTGTTTTTAAGTGATTTTTAATGAAACGAAGACACAAAGTAAAGGAATTTGCTTTTCTAAAATAGTAATTCCTAGTCAAATGTTATTTTAAAATAATTTGTATAAAGTATACGTTAAAGTAAATGAATCCCAGACAGAAAATGAAATTCTTCTGAAGTCTGAGCTCCGCAATATAAAGGCAAGCATCACTAGATTATTTTCAAATGCAGCAAGGAAGTTGTCCAGAAGGACAAAATGTCTGAAAATAAAGATTCACTGAAAACCTGGTACTAATAACCTTAAAAATGTACACCATAACACTTCAGTGGTTTCACAGGTGGAAAAATGTGAAGTATGTTTACACTGTTTGCCATAAGCCAATTTTATCTGCATCAAGCCATATGGTTTGGGAAGCTGAGAGTTCCAGAATTCAGAGTGAAATTTAACAGTACTGTCTGAAAACAGTGAATTCGGAGTTTACAAGCCATTCTAAGTCACATCAGGGACATTTTCTCTCTTTCTTTTCCTTTAAAAAGACAATATATACTACCACGCTGGTATTTTTAAAAAATACATGTTGCTTTGCAATTTTCCAAAAATGACTATATGGTTATACTGATCTACACCAAATTTGGTGGTAAACCATCATTGATAGTTTTTCTTAAAACTATAAAATTGAAAACCCTAGTGTAATATATACTTACTTAAAATATTAATTATATTTTACGGTTTTGAAACTGTTAGTTATATCTATCAATAAATATTATGAGGGGGTAATTCTGAGAAATGCATGAGAAAATTTGGTTAAAAAAATTACATTTCAAATAATCTAAGTATTTTATTAGGTGAATCTCCCTTTGATATCTATAGGGCAACATACTAAAATACAAAAAGGCTTTTTTTGGTCTTTTATTAGCATTTTTACTCATTAAATGTGCTATAAACTGTCAAAGGCAATGTTACTTAAGACATTACATTAAAATTTGAAGTTTGAGCTTAATACACTCTGTAGATTTTTAATTTAATTTAAAGTTTTGGATTGTCATTCAAGTTAAGTAACTAGGTTAACAATAGATTGAAACAAAATGTAAGTATATTCATAGGAAATGATTAATTAAAAAGGATACTACCAGCCAGGTGTGGTGGCGCACGCTTGTAATCCCAGCAGGCTGAGACCGGAGGATCCAGGTTCACGGCCAGCCTCAGCTACCTAGTGAGGCACTCCGCAACTTAGTGAGACTCGGTTTCAAAATAAAGAATAAAAAATAGGGCTGGGGGTATAGCTCGGAGTTAGAATGCCTCTGAGTTCAATCCCCAGTACCGCAAAAAAAAAAAAAAAAAAAAAAAAAAAAAAAAAAAAAAAAAAAAAAAAAAAAGGATACTATCTTTAAAATCTTATAAATATCTCCAAATAATGAAGGGAAAAATTACTTGTCTGTATATTCCTACAGAAATTATTTTTGTCCACTGTAGAATTCTTTAACTTGATAGGAAAACTGACAAGTAAAGTTAAATTTTACACCAAATTGATTAGTTTGGAAACAATCACTACTTGTAATTAGGATAGGTCAGGAAAAGTTTCTTTATAAATAATTTATCAGAAACTACTCTATAAAAACCATGGGAAATGTCAAGCCAGGTGCAATCTTTTAAAACTATTCCTGTATAAATCAATTAAGGTGGTTTATTTTGACATCGAGTGTCAGTATTTACCAAACGTAGATAGACAAGTCCATCCCTGCAGCATGCATTTGCAAATAACTTTACTCATTAATGTTTAATTAAGACAGAGGAAAACTGTCCTTGATATTTTGCTGCAATTAGTGCTCTGTATACCCCACTGACTTCTCATGATGAATTACTTTTCAAATGAAAAGTGAAGTGATTAAAACTGGAGACACTCCATCTCCTATGCATTGCCCATACCACATTTTAAGAAGAACACCAAATAATGCTACCCATCGTGAAAATGCCAATAGAATTATTTGCTATTGTCAATTCCAACTATGGAGATTTCTTTCTGATTATGATTCTGACGTGATATAATATGTAAATCCCAATTTATTCCTTTTAAATTATAAAGCCACATCATAAATACCAAGGCTTTCAGGGGTTTAATTCAGCACCCTCGATTTAAGAATCCCACAAACAGTAATTGAATTGTGAAGGTCAACATAATTTTCCAAATGGTATCCACATCATTTCATCCTTGGTTTTAACATTTTACTATTTTAAAACACTCCATAATCCATTTTGCCCAATTTATTTTATTTTACCCAAAATTAACTAAAAAAACACTGAACAAAATTTTAAAAAAACTAAAATATGAGAGTTCTGATTACTTATGCAATGTTATACAACTATTAAATGATAGATCTAAATATAAAATGCAATTGTGCTTACCTCCAAATTATTACCCTTACTTTCTTTCCACCTATTTTGTTTTTATTTTATATGGGAAGAACAAATATAATATGGGAAATATTTATAAAGTTTCTGATTATTATACTCAGATATCATCCAGGTTGGAACATTCTTGAAATAGCATTTGATTACTATCTGTTATCTGCTGTGCCTAATATTAACAAACTACAGCTTGTTGGTAATAGTAGATAATTATTTTAGCTTCTTTAACATATGCCTTTTTTTTTTTACCATTACTTCTATTCTAGATTCTGTCCCCATATATATGAACTACTCAGAGTTTACAATTAATAACCTAATAACTAGTCTTACTAATACTGGTGTTTTGCTTGATCTATATAGTGAATTGTTTGCCAACAGAGAAAAAAATAGTGAGATTTTACATATAAATCTATATTTGTAACTTCTTTATAAGACTGGAAAATCTGCTCACTATGACCTTACATTATCATATACTTATAATTGTCCAGAAGAATTCAGAGCAGTGAGTCACTTGGAACAGAGTGTGCACATATGCTTCACTTCTCCACACACCCCACTATTCCCTATTACTTCCCCAAATCTGGGTTTTGTGTCTGTTGAGGTTAAAGTTCACACTTGTACTCCTGCTTTTGTAACACTTGCGTATTTCACTCATTTATTTTATGTGCCTAGTTCCTGAAGGCCTTTTCATTCCAAATTTCTGACATAATTGGTCCAGAGTAAAAGCTAATAAATGAAACATGGCAGTAAACATGGCAGTAAACACAGACATACATATGCGCATGATTTTGAAATTACAGGACATGAGCTTGTTTATAATTGGATTAAGAAATTCTTTGGTTATAAACTATTGACATTGGATGACCATTCAAAAAAATCTAATATGCAATTTATCTAATTTGAATTTTATATGTGTTTTAAAATCATGAAACTAATGAATAAAGATGTTCAAAATTGCAGAATAATTTCGTGATTATATTCCATGGGAAAAGTTATGAATAAATAAACTCTATTAGTTGGGCATGGTGGTGTACACCTATAATCCCAGTACTTAGCATTGAGACAGGAAGATCACAGGTTCAAAGTCAGCCTCATCAAATTAGATAGGCCTTAAGCAGCTTAGTGAGACCTTGTTTCCAAATAAAATACGGCTCTGGTTGCATTTCAGAGGTAGACTGCCCCTGGGTTCAATACCCAGTCTCTCTTACACACATACACACACAAACACACACACACACACACACACACACACACACACACACACACACAGAAAATTCCATTAATTAGTTCTGAAGAATATACTAATATGGATTAGATTAAGGTTATGAGCCAGGAAAAATTTATGGGATGAGTATGGTATGAAGACTCAAACTGAGTTGTCTGGAGAAACCAAGAGTATTGTCCAGGGAGTAGGTCAATCTTTCTAAGGTATAGACTAGCTTAAAATGAAGTTATGGATAAAAGGCATTGAAGAAGGTAGAAGTATAAACCAAGGGCAGTAGAAATCTCTTCAGAGCAATAATGTCAGGGAATTTCCCAAACATTGAAAATGAGATGCTGGACATCCATGTACAGATCCCAGTAAGACAATATTAAAGAAGAACTTCTCCACAACACTTAATAATAAAAATGACTAACATAGATGTCAAAGAGAGAATCTTAAAAGTATCAAGAACAAAAGGATAGGTGATATTTAGAGGAAAAACAATAGGAATCACTCTGAACTTCTCAAACTGTGAAAGCCAGATAGACTTGGTATGATGTAGTCCAAACCCTGAAAGAAAACAATTTCCAACAAAAACTACTTCATACAGAAAAGATATCTTTTAAAACTGACAGAGAAATAAAGACTTTTCAAGACAAGCAGAATCTAAAAGAATTCATGATTACCAAGCCAGCACTTGAGAAAATACTTAAAGTAGAAATAAAACACAAAGAAAAATAAGAAATAAGTACAAAATCTGAAAGGAGATATATTTCCCAAGATGAGCAACTAAGTAAAAGAGAAATAAATAACACTATATGAAATAGAAAATATAACTCAAAATGAGAGGAAATGTAAATCACCTCTCAATAGTGCAATTGATTGTAAATGGGTTAAAGTCTCAGATTAAAAAGCATAGATAGGCAATATGGATTAATGACCATAATCCAAGTACATACTTCTTGCAAGAAACTCACCTTACAGGCAAAGATATGCATGGGCTAAAGGTAAAAGAATGAAAAGAGATATTACATGCAAATGGACATAAAAAACAAACAGGGGTGGCAACTCTCATATCTGACAAAGCAGAACTTAAACCACAATTTAGACAAACCGGGTCATTTCTTGCTAATAAAAAATAATCGAATATTAAGATATAATGAGAGTAAACATTTATGCCCCAAATGTGGGTGCAACCACATTCATAAAACAACTCTTTGTGACATTAAGACTCAGACCTCAACACATTAATATTGGGAGAATTAAACATACCTCTCACATCACTACACTGATCTTCCAGACAAATGATCAGTAAAAACTCTTTAAACCTAAATACACTATGAACCAAAAGGATCTAATAGACATGTATGACATATTCCATCCAATAAATACATGTTTCTCAGATGCACATGGAAGCTTTTCCAAAACAGCCCATACTCTTGACTACAAAGTAAGTATCAGCAATTTAAAAAAATAACACAATTCTTTGCATCTTTTCAGATAATAATGAAATGAAAGTAGAAATCAAAAATAGGAAGATCCAAAAGAATTACAAATATACATGGAGAGAACTGAATCACAGAATATACATGGAGAGAACTGAATCACAGAAGAAACAATGGGAGAAAAAAATCCTAGAATTAAACAAAAGTAGAGACAACATAAAATCTATGGGATATTTTGAAAAAGATTTTAAGAGAAAAATTTATGTTATTCAGTGTCCACATTAAAAAGGAAAAAGAAATCCACCAAATAAACAACATAATGATCCATCTCAAAGCCCTCAATACACAGGAACAGACTAATCCCAAAGCCAGTAGAAGGCAGGAAATAAATCAGAGCAGAAATCAATTAAATAGAGAAAAAAAATACAAAAGATAAAGAAAACAAAAAGCTGTGAACAGAGAGATAAACAAGAATCATAAACCCTTATCCAACCTAACCAAAAGAAAAAGAATAGATCCACATTATTAAAATGAGAAATGAAAAAGGAGACATCACCACAGAGAGTGAGTAAATCCAGAGGATCATCAGGAACTATTTTGAAAATTGATACGCAAATAAACTAAAAAGCATAGAACAAATCAAAAAAAATTTCTAGATATATAGTATCTACCTAAATATAACCAAGAGGATATGAAAAATCTAAATTGACCAACAGCAAACAATAAAATAGAAATAGCAATAAAAAGTTTTCCATCAAAGAAAAGTCCAGTTCCAAATGTATTCCCAGCTGAATTCCACAAAATCTGTATAGAAGAACTAAATTAAATCCTCCACAAATTATTTTGTGAAGTAGAAAGAGATGAAATTTTTTCAAATTTTTTCTATGAAGCCAGTATTACCTTAATATCAAAAGTGAACAAAGATACCTAAATAAAAGAAAATTGCAGAACAATATCCTTGATAACATAGATGTAACACTTTTAAAACAAAATACTAGTGATACACATTTAAAATCATACCAAGAAAATTGTACACCAAGACAAAGTTGGTCTTATTCCAGGGATGCAAATATGGTTCAACATACTCAAATCAACACATGTAATTCTCCGCATAAATTAAATTAAAGACAAAATCATATGATCATCTCAATAGATGCTGAAAAAGCACTTGATTAAATCCAACACCTGTTAAGGTTAAAAAATGGCAGAAAATCAGAATAGAAGGAACTTACCTTAACATTATAAAGGCAATATACAATAAAATAAAAGCCAACATAATGTATAATGGGGAAAAAAAACTGTAAAAATTTCTTTTGAAATGAGGAACAAGATGGGGGGGGGCACTATTAGAACTTCTGTTCAATATAGTACTTGAAACTCTATCGAGAACAATAAGGCAAGAGAAGGATATCAAAGGAATATAAATAGGAAATGACATTATCTCTATTTGCAGAGAGCATGGTCCTATATTTACAAGACCCCAATAATTCAACCAAAAGACCTCTAGAGTTGATTAACAAATTCAGATAAATAGTGGGATACAAAATCAACCTACAAAAATCATTAGCTGTTTTAAATGCCAACAATGAATTCACTGATAAATCCAGAAAACAATTCCATCCACAATAACCTCAAAAACTACATAGGAATAAATCTAACCAAGGAGATAAAAGACATCTATAATGAAAATTATGAAACCCTAAAAAAAGAATTCAAAGATCTTAGAAGATGGAAAGATCTCCCAAGCTCTTAGATAGGCAGAATAAATAATATCAAAATGGCCGTTCAACCAAAAGTGAATCTACAGATTCAAAGTAATTCCTATTAAAATATCAATGTCATTCTTCATAAAGCTAAAAAAAGCAGTCCTAAATTTCATATGAAAAAACAAAGCGTGGTGGCGCACGCTTGTAATCCCAGCATTCCAGGAGGCTGAGACCGGAGGATCCGGGTTCGCGGCCAGCCTCAGCTACCTAGTGAGGCATTCCGCAACTTAGTGAGACTCGGTTTCAAAATAAAGAATAAAAAATAGGGCTGGGGGTATAGCTCGGAGGTAGAATGCCCCTGAGTTCAACCCCCAGTACCACAAAAAAAAAAAAAAAAAAGAAAAAACAAAGGACACAGAATAGGTAAAGAAATTCTCAACAATTTGAACCATGCATGAGGCATAACAATAACTGTTCAAGTTATACTACAGAGATTCGGTAAAAACAGAATGTTATTGTCACAAAACAGATGCATGAACTAATAGAACAGAAAAGAAGATTCAGAAACAAATTCACACACTTATAGCCAATCACATGCTGGAGAGTAGCCTTTCAAAAAATGGTGTTGGAAAAACTGGTTATACATTTGTAGAAAAATGGAATTAAACCCCAACATCTCATTCTCCATAAGAGTTGATTCCACATGGATCAAAGATCTGTAAATTAAACAAGAGACTTTGACATTACTACCAGAGGGCATAGGTCCAACACTCCCATATGTATGCACTAATAGAAACTTCTTCAATATGACCTCCAAAGCTCAGGAAATCAAAGCAATAATTAATGGATGAGATGACATTAAAATTAGAAAGTTTCTGTGCAGCAAAGAAAATCATCAAAGGTCTAAAAAGAGAGCCTCCTGAATGGGAGAAGATCTTTGTCAGCTATTCCTCTGATAGAAGACCAATATCTAAAGCCAGGCATGGTGGTGCACGCTTGTAATCCCAGCATTTGGGAGGCTGAGACCGGAGGATCCGGGTTCGTGGCCACCCTCAGCTACCTAGTGAGGCCCTCCGCAACTTAGTGAGACCCTGTTTCAAAATAAAGAATAAAAAATAGGGCTCGAGGTATAGTTCGGAGGTAGAATTCCCCTGAGTTCAATCCCCAGTACCATAAATAAATAAATAAATAAATAAATAAATAAATAAATAAATAAATAAAAGACCAATATCTATAAATCTAGAATATACAAAGAATTTAAAATGCTTAACACACACACACACACACACACACACACACACACATCAAAAAATGGGCAATGAAACTAAATAGATACTTCAAAAAAAGAAGAACTACAAATGGCCAATAAATATATGAAAAAATTATTCAATAACATTAACAATAGAGAAATGTAAATCAAAACTACACTGAGATTCCATCTTATCCCAATTAGAATTGCAAGCATCAAGAATACAAACAACAATAAATGCTGGTAAGAATACTGTGAAATAGGAATTCTTATACACTGTTGGTGGGATTGCAAATGAGTGCAGCTACTATGGGGATCAATGTGGAGATTCCCCAGGAAAACAGGAATGGATCCACTATAGGATTCAAATATAGCACTCCTGGGTATCTTTTCAAAGTGACTTAAATCAGAATATTTTAGTGATACATGTGTATCTATGTTCATAGCAGCACAATTTACAACAGCCAAATCATGGAACCTACCTAAGTATCCATCAACATATATATATATATAATTACAAAACACACACAAAAATGTGGTGGACCTGAAGAACATTATGTTTCGTGAGATTGGCCAGTCACAGAAACTGAAGGGTCATGCTTTTTCCTTCATATGTAGAATGTAGGGAGTAATCAGGTAACAAGAGAGACTTTAGATAATGGAGCAAAAACTCCAGTCGATTAATGGAGGGTGTTTAAGGGAGGGTAGTAGTGGTGGGGAGGGAGAATTAATGAAGGAAACACTTCCACTGATGTCATGTACATACGTGAACATACCAGTGCTAATTTCAATATCACGTATGTGGAAGGAGAAGGGGTGGTGAGGAATCTGGGGAGAAGCTCACCAACTGGGGTGTGTGTGTGTGTGTGTGCGTGTGTGTGTGTGTGTGTGTGTGTGTGTGTGTGTGTAAGGATATATATATATATATCTCCTTATCACTCTAGGCTACATTATGCAGTGAGATTGCAATGCACCAATAAAAGCTTATTTGAGAAAAGAAAAAGAACACTGCTCAAGTAGAGAATGGAGAAGCCTAGCATAAGAAGTCTGGTCTTGATTGCTTCCTCTTCTAATACATGAGCTATTTGCTACTGTTTAGTGGTTACCTAACAGGAAAGGGAATACACTACATCTTCTAATTGTTCTCCATCCTCGCAAAACATTCAACTCTATTGGAAAAATGGTTTCCTATGCCCTCCTGACATATGACATTCCCTGCTCTTTTTCACCTAGGGACAATCAGTTACATTCTGACAATAGCTAAACTTAGGTCCAAATTTCATTATGACCTCAAATGACCACGATAGAATAAACCTATGAAAAATTAAGAAACTGCATGCTGGAGAAATATGAACAGACCCTTAGTATTGGCCTCACTATTGGGTGCCACTTAGGATAACAATTCAAAGACCTTGAGCTATCAGCAGTTTTACTGATGGAGAACTCTTATCAGAGCCCCTGCTGTTAGTTCTGACAGATTTACCACACATGGCT
>PVLC010013525.1:0-41607 GCA_004027655.1 Graphiurus murinus | reverse complement strand
TCATTAGAACAAGAGACTTCCTTTTTTCCTTCCTTGCACAGTGCAAATAACTAGCAATCAATGTTCCATATACAAAGGTGGAGGTAAACTGTTCCATAAGCACATCTCTATCTTTGTTCCTTTCTGACTCCAGCTTCCACTGTACTTTCCCCCTCTGGGGCTCTGCCTGAAAATTGATTCCTTCCTCTCTGTAGCCAGCTCTACCTGTATTAGAGGCCACAGCTTTATCTGCTGTCCACGAATACCAAACAATTTCCTTCTCCCTTTGTTGAACTCTCTGATCTGCTAATGGCCCCCTCCAATTCTGTTTGTGTTTAATGATGTCTTTGGAGGAATAAGACATATGTCTATCCATTCTCTTTGGGAGTAAGTGCTAATTACAAAGTCTGGTTAACAGGTGTCTAGGGTCAAGCTCTCCGCCTCCAGGCAGTGCTACCCTATGCTGTCCTTAGCAGACTGTATTAATTCTTATTTTAAATTTAGAGGTAGCAGCCCCACAACCATTCTTCAACACCCTATTAATGCATTCTGTTTTTCAACTTTCAGCGGTATAAACCTACCTGTTTCTAAATTAGTGACTCTCTTATCACCAAAGGCAATATTTACCACTTGATAAATAATCTTGGTTTTCTGGAACCTCCCCAAATCCGTGGCTTCCCTGAGCCCCAGCCCAGATCACATAATCTAGAGGGATAGTTTTAAAACTGAGCATTGCTGTCTCTAAGACTTTGCCTGTCCTGTTCTTTCCACTGAAGTGTTTATTTCTTTTCCTCACATGCCACCTGCCATCTCCTTTCACAAAAATCACACCCTAGCTTCAAGGCCAGAAAGGGCAGGCTGCTCAAAGTGCATGCCTGTCAGTATCCTCCTTCTAATGGGGTCTCTGCCCCGAGCCCTGCAGAGGGAGGTGGTTCCTCAACACAGTACCATGTGATTCCATCTCCCTTTCCCATCACAGCAGATTGTATGAAGTGTGGTTCTGACCTAAGGAAAATCAATCTACAGATATGACAGCAGCCTGTGAGGGGGCCCTGGCCTTGTTTCACCCAATCAGAGTGTGACTTCATATTGGGTAGTTAGCTAATACTGACAGGGTGGATGGAGTCAGCTACACAGGGAGAAGCAGACACGGAGACTAGCTGGGTCATGGTACTGGTGGGGCCTTAATGAATGACCAAACAAGAGGAGCAGTTGCTCTTGATGTCTTGGCCCCATATGACCTCATCCTGCTTCAGAATTTTTGAGGTTTGCTGTGCCAACCCATGACAACAGTTTGGAGAGTTTTTCCTGGTTACAGTGAGGCCTGGCTGATGGCTAGGAGTCTTTTGTCCTTATTCCTGCCTGTATTCTAATCATTAGCCTCCCATTGCTTGGGGGGAAATGTGGATATATTTTAGATCCCAGTCTAAAGTAAAACAAACCCAGAGGCCCTGTTCTGTTCAAAGGTCAAGTGTTCCACGAAGCTAACACTGCAACCCCAGAGCCCTCTCCTTCCTCTAAACACATAGAGAACTTTGAATACCATAGACACTCCTCATAGGATTTGGCCACACTGTTTTTAGACTGTGTCAGTATTCCTACAGGACTGTGAGGACCATGTGTCCTCCACAGTGCCTGGGGCGGGATGTCATTAGAGAACTAGTTGAAGAACTATGAAGAACTATTCGATAAACGTTTGCTGAGTCAGCAAATGAAAAGATGGAATGGCAAGAAGAGGAGAAAGCAGCAGAGAACAAGATTTCAACTGAATAGAAGTGGGAATTTCTTTATTTTTTTTTTTTTTACAAAGTCTGTGGATATGTAAAAGAGTTTACAAACTTTTTCTGGCACACTTGCTTTTCATTGTTTCATTAAATGGGAAGAAAAGTAACAAAGACACAATCTTTCTTCTCAAGCGGTTTTAAATAAAACAGAAAAAGGGGAGTTGTGAAGTAGCCATTGTAATACAACCAGTGTTGTGTTCTGATAGTTTTCTGAAAGTAGAAGAGGAGCTGAGATACAAACAAGGAAGTCTCCACCAAAGGGAAGGAAGGATTGAGCTCCTACTCTGTGCTGCCCTCTGTACCTCAGCTGATTCTAGGGCCAGCCTTTCAGGGTCTTTCTGGGACATCCTTGGCTTGTCCTGTAGGCAAGGGGACAGACTTGGAGAAATTCAGGTTTTGCAGCCAGAAAGCAACAGAGGCATCACTCCCCCCAGCTCTTCTGACTTTAAACCCTCCTACTCTCCAGTATCAGATACCTGAGCCAGGTACCTGCCATTCAGAGTTTAACCCTGCTCAGACATAGGACCAGAGGGAAAATAACACAGGATTAGACTTAGGAAGATTGTCCTAACTATAGCTAACACCCTTGGGCATTTAGGGGAAAAACACTTCCAGCTTATTGGCCTCACAAGACTCTTTTTAACCTCAGCAGCTGCCTTCCATTCTAAGGAGGTCTGGTTTTCCCATCTCGCACCTGGCCCTGAGGCTGACTCAGCCAGGCCCCCAGCTGCTGGGCCCAAAGGGAGGTGCAGACACAGGCTCCAACCTGTAGTTCACCCTGCCTCTTTTTGGACCTGGGCTTTGCATCAGCTCTGCCTTCAGGGCTTTGGTTAACTATCAAAAATCCTGATGACTATGATGTTTGTGTTTGTGTTTTGTTTTGTTTTGTGTTTTCTAAAGTTCTGTATACTTAGGATTCACAAAAAGCCTGGAAGAAGTAAAACATTTACCCACTATAGGTGATTTCATTATCAAAGCAATCAGCAGCTCCCAGGCCAAGGTTGTGCTGGAGCCCATCTGGAGCTGAGCCTGGCTCCAGGACAGAGGAAGATGGAGACAGACGGGGGAAGGGTGCACTGGGAACCGAAGGGGTCAGTCAGCAAACATCCAAACCCAGAAGCCAGCCCTGCAAGGCATAAAGCAGGATCCCTGCAAAAGCAAGAGAGACTCAGGTCACAAATGCCAGTCCAGGGGGCTATGAAGATGCTGGCCTTTGCAAAGAGTGACAGAAAAGGCAGAGCTAGAGCACAAGTGCACAAGTGAGCATGCAACACACGACATTGCCTAGAGCATCTCATGCCTTCCTTGCAGTGCCACTGAGCAGAGAACAGAGAGGGCAGCTTGGGGGAGGAGGCTGCCAGAGGCACAGCTGCCCATTCCCTTCCTGCTGAGTTATGCCCAGGACTCACATGATCTTCTTAAGGACATCATGTTTGATGGTCAGCCCCATGTCTTAAGAGCACGCTGAGCTAAGCAAGGCTGAGAAGGCCGAGGTTGGAAGAGTAGCCTGTGTCTGCACCTCCCTTTGGGCCCGGTGGCTAGGACTCAGCCCTGTCAGGTGGAAGGCAGTCTGAGAATAAGTAGCACAGAAATGGAGAGAGAGGTTAAGGCCACAGACCTCTAAGTCAGAACCAGCACCTTTTATTTTCTACCTCTATCACTTCGTGTCTGCATGAAGTTGGACAAGAAACTTCTCTAAGCCTCCATGATCTGTATAATGCAGCTAATGCTACCTACTTAGTAGTTTGTGGGTGTTAAATGAGATAACATTTATAAGCACAGGATAGAGATGGAGTAAGAGCTCCCTGTGTGGTGGCTATTTTGTTAGTAAAGGACCTTTAGTGTCACCCCATGAAGAGGCTCAAGAGAGTCCTTCATCCTCAGTGGGCCCTAGACATCTTCCTTTTTCTAGGTGTGGCTGGATTTTACTGATTTTAAAATACTCAGCTCAAGCAATTCTCTTCCTGGAACATTCCCTGACTTTACTAGGCTGATGTCAATGCCCCTACCCTGGACTTCATAGTGTACCTGGAGTCTCACATTATTTTTCAGATTATTTGTTTATAATTACCTACTAGGACATAGACTGGAGGACATAGACTCTGTGTGTGTGTGTGTGTGTGTGTGTGTGTGTGTGTGTGTGTGTGTGTATTCTAGTATCAGTCACAGTGTACGACATACTAAGGTCCAATATAAACAGAACTAAATTCAGGGTCCAAGTTTTTCTTGTTCTACAAGTCAGGGCAAGATTCCTGCCAAAAGAGATAGGAAAAATAACATCAACTGCACCTTTAACAGAGCAGACTACAAAGGAGAACAAGCTATTTCTGCATGTCCTAGCCTGAGCTGACAATACTTTCAGGGGCTTTTGGAAGGTCTAAGCTACTGAAGGGAAGAGAAGGAAAAAATGGAGAGGGAAAAAAAAAAAACCTTAAAAAGAGAAAGTAGGACTGTAGTGGATCTGTTATAGTTCTTTGCTGGTTGATCAAACATCATTGCTTGATTGAGTGTGAAAGTGAAAGAAGAGTATTAGGCAGAGGACCACCAAACTTACACCCCCTCTGGGAAGAGACTCGACTCTGGGCAGTGCAGTAGAAAAGCTCCAGTGGAGTTTCCATGAGTGGGAAGCAAGAGGGTGTGAAATGAAGGACTCCAACTCTGGAGTCAGATTGTCAGGTTTGGAATCCCACTTCCACCAAGTGGACACTTAGGTGGTTCTTTAAAACTCCAATTCCTGACTCATCCATAAGGATGATAATTATATCTCTCTGGTTTTAAGGATTAAATGAGACGACCAGCACAGAAGGAGTTGTCAGAGTGCTTGGTACATAGCAAGTGCTCAATAAACTATAGCAATCTTATGAATGTTTATTATTTTTCTCTGAACATCCTGAGCCTGACTCTGGAACCTCAGAGAGTGGAAGGGAAGCTTGAAAGAAGGGGAATAGGATAATATGGCCTAGAAAAGATCCACACACCTGCCAGTGTATGTTCATTAAACACCCAAAACATATTTACTATAGACGTAAATGAATTATCCATGTGGAGCAAAAACAACAGTAGAAAGAGTGATCCTGGAGTCAGAATGCCTGAGTGCTGATCTAAATCCTACCACTGCTCACTTTTGTGCCCTTAGGTAAATTCCATAAGCTCTCTGGGACTCTGCTCAGTCATCTGTCAAATAAAAGAATTTTTTTTTTTTGGTTTGGCTATAGCAATCATCGATTCTAATACCCAGCCAAATTGAGCCAACACTCTTTTTTCCTTCTTGTCTACATATACTTGCTACCCTGCCCAGCTTGCTGGGGGCTATAAATTGATTTATAGGCAAAGCAAACTTCACTAGACAGGCTTTTCATAAAGGGAATCGATGGTTGAATAAATACAAGATACATCTAGCACACTGCATTTAAGTACTTACATTTAAGAATCCGGAGATTTCTGGGGTGGAGGTAGGAGTTGGTGGGGGGCGGTCGCAGCTGAGAAATATATAGCTTCCTCAGAAGGCAGAACATGATCAAGTATGTTGGACATGGATCCTCTTCTAAAATATAAGCAGAGACTGAACAAGGAAGGGATTTCCATCTTGGTGAACACGGAGTCAAGAACAAAACACAATGATTGATTACACAGAACCAGAAGATTTTTCTGATGGAGAGTGTCAAGTTGTCTGATGGAGAAGGAGAAGGATATAGCCTCCTATGATACTCAAGGGGGGAGAACTAGGCAGATTTTAGATTTTAAGGCAATGTAAGAAAACTCATTATTTTCATTAAAGTGGGGATTGGAGACTGTTCTTTTTTTTTTTTTTTTTTCTCAGTACTAGGGATTGAACCCAGGGGCATTCTATCTCTGAGCCACAGCCCTAGTCCTATTTTTTATTCTTTATTTTTTGAAACAGGGTCTCACTAAGTTGTGGAGAGCCTCACTAAATAGCTGAGACTGGCCACGAACCCAGATCCTCTGGTCTCAGCCTCCCAAGTACTGGGATTACAAGCGTGCACCACCACGCCCGGCTGGTTGGAGACTGTTCTAAGAAGTAACATGCAGTAGATAGTCTAGGCTTTGTAGGCTATCCAGTCCTTGTCAGAATTACTTAACTCTGATACTGTGGTGTGAAAGCAGCTATAGGCAATACATAAGTGGTATGGCTGTGTGCAATAACCAAAGACGGTGGTAGGTCAGATTGGGCTGCAGACCATAGTTTTCAGGCCCCTGCACTAGAGGAGCCCCTGGAGGATATTTACCCATTCCCTCCCATCATCACAGATACAGAAAAGACCCTTTATTAATAATGCCAGGGTGTATATTCTTGCCCTGGATGGGGGCTCTGATTAGATGGTCTGTTGGGTCCCTTTTAATAGAAGATCCTGCAATGTTATCAGAAAGTGGACCTAAGTGGCCATGGGAGCAAAAGATCTTTGAAGGAAAAACTGGACTCATAAGACAAACTTCATCATTAGCCTGGGGCTGCTGCAAACTCATCTGACACTTTTCTTCTTTGATTCCTCTCTCATTGGGAAACATTGTCTGGGATGATTGTCTGTTTTTACAATTTGGCCAATTTAAAGGGGATCTCTGGGAGATGGTCCACTACCAATATAAAAGGTGAGGGAGACTTTTCTTCTTTCCTCTGATGTCTTGGTTCCTTCCTTACTCCCTTTGCAACACACACACACACACACACACACACACACACACACACACACACACACACCACTCACTACTTGTGCTTATATTTTCACGTGGACCAGATGAGTACTAAACAGGCATCCAGTAATCCACAAGAAGCATGCCAGAGTAGCAAGCTGTAGCTATCTGTTACCCCCAGGGCCTCCTCTTCATGGTTTGGTTTCCCAGAACACCATATCTTTTCTGGGTTTCCTTCATAATCTGTTCAGCCTTCCTCAAAAATATAGCAGGACTCTGAAACAGGAGGAGGGATTGGGGGCTGCTGGAGGGAATATTAAATGTGCGCACACCTGAACTGCTATTGTCTGACTCTGGGCTCTTAGGCGCTGCTGCTTTCGGAATATTAAGACACTGTGTCCTCTAGGGGCTGCAGACATCTCACTTTGAATCCTGTAATGGTCCACTGATAAATCGAGTTCTTGTAAAGCTCAAATTAAGTGGACCCAGGTAGGATTCTAGGTCATTACCTGGCCATTTCCTTCAGTAAAGAGCCTGCTAAGACATCCTAGCAGACCTGCACTGAATTATCTCTCATTCTGTGGCACAGCTGACTGTAGATTTCTAAGACCTGCCCTGAGGGACACTAGTACTTCTGCTATGTTAGCATCTGCTACATTTCAGAGTAGAAATATGATGGGAGTAAGAGTCAGACCATTTGTGTTCAAGCTCTGGCTCTGTCGCTTAGTAAATATGGGGCCTTGAGCAAATCTCAGACTTGTGAGAATTAGGGTCCCCATTTGTGCAATGTAGATTTAAAAGTAAAATAAAATGAGGCTGTTCCAAGTGCAGTTGATTCTCATTATTCATGGCAGCTATGTTCTACGTAGTTGTTGTGAACACTGAATTAGTCAATACTGAACCATTGCTCCTAGGGGAAATACAGGGCTAGGTTCCTGCAAGCTGTTGGTCACAACAGTTTAATCATTCTATCAATACATAACCTTGTTTTATGTGTATTTCTGTTTAGACATTTTATTTAATATATATTGTTGATTCATTAACACTGAACTCACTGCCAACGGCACTACAGCTCATGCCTAAATGAAACTTATCTAACACATGTATTTTATTTGCAAGGCTCACCACAGCATCCTTGCCTTTCAGCCCCTCTGCACTACCCATGGGAACTATTTTAAACAGTGGACTCACCAACAAAAAGCACAAGAACGTGAAAAACATGGCACTAAATAGACCACAAAAAGAGCTCTGTTTTTGGTATGAGAGCTGAAATAAAAAGACAGCACCATCTTGTCCCACCTCTGCTGAGAATGTGCACAAACACTTTTTCCCACTCTGCATATGTCTGTGAATAACCCCCAAAGCGTTGCAGGAATTGATTTGGGGGCTACTTACAAATTTTGCTGAGTATAATTTGCAAATACTGAATCTGCGAATTACAAGGACCTACTATACTTCAGAGTGTCATTGTGAGGATGTATTGTGACCAAGCCCAAACTCATCTGGTGGGCAGAGTCCTCCAAGATTTGTCCCCTGACTGTCTTTCAACCCTTTCTATGCAGATCCTGACAAATAACTATTCCCCAGCTGCTCTTGCTGCCCTCTGAACAAGA
Source organism: Graphiurus murinus (assembly GCA_004027655.1). NCBI lineage: Eukaryota > Metazoa > Chordata > Mammalia > Rodentia > Gliridae > Graphiurus > Graphiurus murinus. The sequence goes on along the minus strand of PVLC010013525.1, from coordinate 33,581 downwards.
AATTCTGTTTCTTGCCTCTGTACCATTGCACAGAGCTTGCTGCCCCAAACACCCTCTTTATCCACATTGAGACAAGATGTTATTCTTCTTGAGGGATACCAATAGGTGACTGTCTATTCACATTGTTATAATAGGGTACCACAGAATGGCCTATAAACAACAGAAATTTATTTGTCATGGATCTGGGTATTGGGAAGTCCACGATCAAGTTACCTGCAGATTTGTGTCTGGTATGGGCCTACTTCCTCTTTCATAGACAGCCATCTTTTCACTATACTTTCACCCAGCAGAAGGGGTAGAAGGAGAACCTTTTTTATAAAGGCACTAATAAATTCATGAATGCTCTAGCCTCATGTTCTAATCACTGCCCAAAGGTCCTTTTCTTAATATCTTTACCTTGGGGATAAGGTTAGTTAATTTGGGGGGTCATAAACATTTAGACCATAGCAGTAGGAAAACGGTTATTCCACATAATCTATATATTTGGATTAAAAGACAAAGGTTTGACTATTAAGAATAATTTTATAAAGTACACATAAGTCATGGAACAAACTAATGAAAAGATCTTTTCATTAAGGATCTGTTTCTTTGATTCTCTTAATCATCAGCCCTTGAGGAAACTCAGTCTCTGGTGAATGCTGTCAGTATCAGAGACTTGGGGAGATCTTCTGCTCCATTTCCCCAGGTGTTTGTATTTAAGATTTTGGGCTTTTCACCCTCAGCTTATGGTTTCCACCCTTGACCTAAGTGGTCATCAGATGGAGACCTTTCAGAATGATGAGATTGGAACAACCGTGACTGAAATAGTATCAGAAATAAAAGCCAACCCTTCATGTCTCAGAATGATAGATCTATCCCTCAGCCCTGGTCACTCCAGATCAGGGATGGACTTCCTGGAGATGAAGGAACCAGTAAGCCCTGTAAGTCTGGCTCCCAGGTAGTTTCCAGGTTGGCTAGATGCTACTGCCAGCTGTGTTTGTTTCCCATCTGTTTGCCTACTCCTTGGATGTGCCCGTTTCATTCCTGCCTTGTGTCATGCCTGCCTCTATCTAGTTGATCTTCACTCCAGCCAGGTAATTTCCAGCTGCTCCTGGCTTCTTTCACCTGCTGAACACCGCCCCTTCCACGCCCCCATCCCACCAAGGCTCTGACAGTACCATCTGACTCTCGTAAGAAGGGAGTGGAAAGAATAGCGGGTAGAGAGTTAAGTAGATTTGGATTGTTGCTCCACAGCTCTGTATCTGTTGTTCTTGTGCAAGCCCTTTATATTCCCATGCCATGCCCCAATTTCCCTATCTTTAAAAGGAAAGTGTTGATTACATTGCTAAAGGTTCTTCCAACATTCAAACACTGTGAGTCTTTGGAAGAGATGAGTGGGCTGCACCTGATTTGTCTAGAGATGAATAAATTAGCTTTGATTGGCTCCAGGGCTAATGGAAAATCTGCCCCATGACTGGTTGAATAAAGTTCAAGATCTACAGTTCCCCAGGTTTGGCAGTGACAACTCCTGTGTGAATGCTGACTATTAACAAGGATGAAAATTAAGCAAACACAAAGACAGTGCATGGGGATGTGATGTGGAAATATAATCTTATATCTATTCCTTATATTCATTCATTACTCACTTTTTGGAGAAGAAAAGCCTTCCAGACTATTGAAGAAAGCCTTACTACTCAATTTTCTAATGTGGCTTCGTGGTTCAGAGATTGGTTCAACAAGGAAACACAGGCAGCCAAATGCCCATGAATTAAGGGAAGAGAATGTATATTGACTTGGCAGCATTTATAATTTAAAATGAGCCATGTATGATGATAATGATGGTGGTGGAAATGATGATGATGGTGGTGATGATGATAAAAAGACAAGCTAGCAAATACAGAGCATATATCATGTACTAGGACCCGTGCTAAGTCTCTACTCATACTATCTCATTTAATGAGTCACATTTTACTATCCAAGGTCACACTAATTTATAAACAACAATGCTACATAAATAACAAACTCAAATGTGCTTAGGGGAGAGTGATAATGTATTTTACATAGTAAATTACACAGTATTATTTTCCATTTATTTCCTTTTCATAAGCCATTGCTTATCATGTTACCCTTTGTGTTTTGACTTTGGCAACAACCTTAAGATGTGGAAAGAATGTACATATCTCATGTTATAGATAAAGAAATTGAAACTTGAAAAGGTGAACTGACAGGTCAACAAACATTTGCAAAAGAGCTGATGAAACTAAATTCAGGAGGACTGCATCTGGGATCCGAGAAGGACAATCCCATTACTGCAATGTATGTGTACAACACAAAGAAAACAGTCTGCTTAGTCTTATGTAGCAAAAGCATTTGCTTAATTGCATGTCCTTTGGCTATGCTAAAACCTGATTTGGAAATATTTAAGATTAGAAAACTACCCTCAAATACTTTAAATAGAAAACTTGTTCACCTTTGCCTCCATGACCCTGGGCTTACTGTTTTTCTTTCCCAGTGTGACTTTACCCTGGATCTTCAAAGCTTATTCTCTGGCCCTCTGTGATAGCTTCTTTTTCTGATGAGTTTTTCTTTGAAGCTACTGACCTTGGGCATTCCAGGCGTGCTTAATCTCAAGTCTGTGTTGCATGGCTCCAGCCAACCATAGGTCCAGGCTCTGTACTCAGTGGAAAAATGGGCAGTGAAGAGGAGTCCAAGACTTAGGTCCTTCCCCTCTCTACACTGCTTTCTTTTTCCCCAAGGTCAGCCAAGGGCTTCTCGACAAGAATAAAAGATGATCTTAGTGCACTCTCTTCTAGTTTTCATACTTAAGAACTTTATGAACTCATTCTTTTTATCTTTCTTCGCATTTCTGCCTTGTCTCAGCTTGGTACAATGTGCCTTACTGAAACTTTGTTCTTATTTCATCTTCTAGGCCATTCATAAGGATGTGAATCATTTACAAGGATGGGAGCTTTCCCTACCTGGAGAATGCTTTTTCCTGAACTCATTGAAAGTCTCTTTGATTTTCCCAAGAACTAAAAAAATAAAATCTAGACTAAGTGGGAAAATATTCTGTGTGAATAACATATTTATGAGCTCTGGGTGTTATGTCAAAATCCCCACTTTGTGGAAAGGTCTGCTGGCTGCTCCCTATTGGCAGAGTAGGTGGTTGCCTATATAGTGTGTTTTAAAGTCTGCTAGAAAAAGCTTCCTGTCTCTAAAGATAATACCTTGAATTCTGCCATTACAGATATCTAGGTTAGTGTTAAGTTTTGCTCTTTGTGTTAGTGTGATAGGGGTGAGAACCTCTTTTCAAACCAGAATACTCCTGAGTGTTTATCAGCTAGGGTTATGTATGACTAGGGTAAGAGTCTGGGATGAGTTTTCCCAAGTGTAGCAGACGCTGTTAGTATCCCACCCATGACTGTCTATCAGGCTCTCACTGATACTGCAAATACTCTCAATTCAATCTTAGGGCTTTCTTGGGGTAGGGGAGTATGCTTGACATGTGTGCAAAGGAAGCTAGAACACTGAACAATCAGTGCCCCATGGAAGCAGCCCTCCTTATGGATGCATGAGATTTAGTGGGTACATACCAATGTCTCGGTCTTCTCACTCTTCAGTGGGATAATTCTGGTGTGTGCTCTACTCTGGCTTCCAGACTCCCCCAGGGATTAAGCTCCAGTTTCCTGCTGTGTTAATTGGCTTGGTGACACGTGTCACTGGCTCCCTTCCCTTCCCTGTGTTACTTTCCATCTTCCCACTGGTATTTCCTGGAATCACTTCCCAGATAACCTACTTGCAGTTGAATCCTTATCCAAAGGATGCTTCTGGGGAAACTCAAACTGAGACACCAGGTAACAGCAAAACTGAAGGTAGGCACAGTCCATGGGGCCTGGGACACCCAAGTTTATTCTTCCAACTCTATCACCTTTACTCTGGTTTTCAATGTCATGAAGAGTGCTGCAGCCCCTCCAGGTGTTAGGTACATACTTCAGGCAGGAAAAGGGGGAAAACAAGACTAAGGTCAAACCTTCTCTACCACTTATTTTGCCACTTTAAACAGGAAGGGATGCATCTCCAAGAAGTTGTGCCTGTACCTCTTTTGCCAGAATTATGTCATCCCCTCACTCTCACTAAAACTGCCATAGATACTGGGGAATTGAATAGTTCTATCTGAACATCTCTCTCTGCCAAAAAAAAACCCCTGAGCTTCTCATGGTGAAATAATAAGAGACTGGATATTGGATAGGCAAGTATCAGTATTTGTACAGAAGCAATGTCTTCTAATGTGTTATGAGCACCTGAGTATGGCATGGACTTATGAGATCCATGCTGCTCAATATCTAACCAGCGGTGTACCAGGAAGCTTGTTAGAAATGTAGAATTTCAGGCTAACCCCAGACCTTCAGAGTCAAGAATCTGTTTCCAACAAGACACCCTTCCCAAATAATTTGTATGCACAGTCAAGTCAGTGAAGCATTGTGTTAGATTGCTTTTCTCAATGTCAAAATGAAAAAAGAAATCCTCTTGTTCTTGGTACCCTTTCCTTGGCTTCCTAGTGCCTTACCAATGGTAAATTTCTGCTGAATGACAACCCAGGGTTGGGGGAGAAGCTTTCTCCCTGATCCCTCACAATCAAAATGATACCCTTCCCTTTGAACACTCTATCCCCTCAGCCCATGCCATTTGTATCTCTCTTTTCTGTATCAGTCAGTTTTGGATGTCTGTCATTGTTCTCTTGGACCTAAAGGTCTAGGATGTTATCTCAATCTTGTTGGAATCATCTCTGTGATCTCTTTTCAACACCCAGCTGGGTTCTTTGCTAAGTTAAATCGAGCTGAATTAAACCTTACTGTTCTCCTGTGCCTAGTTTCACTTTTTTTTCCTTTTTGTTTTCATTCCATCCTTTATTATTTTTCTTAAAACAAAGTAACTTCTACAACTAGGGTAGTCTTTCTGGATTTTTCTAGCATTGTTTTAAATGGTTACTGGTCTTTGAATAAATAGAAAAGCATAGAGCAAAGAAGCCAAACATTTGTTGGCAGCAGGATTTTTTCTGCAAACATAGAAATTCAGTGTGTACTCAGATTAGGGCCAAGCTGCCATGCTTTAATGAAGGGGTAGGGTTCTGGATCCCAGCCATGGACCTCCCTCAGTGCCCACTCAGCTTTCATACTCTTTAAATGTTCTGACCACAGTCCACTTGGGTGAAAGAAAATTCCATGGCTCTCCAGTTGTCTCTTTCAGTGACCTATAGGAGTTGGTAGGGATAAAAAAGAAATGGAGAAGAATTAAGTTAATAAATGGCAGTAAATTGTTGCTAGAAATAATACATATTGCACATTTTTTATTGTAAAAGAAGAAAACAAGCACATACAAGATTGTATATATATATAATATATATTATATATACAATTATATATATACAATATATATATATATTAAAGCAATGCCCTGTGATCTTAAAATAGCTCAGTGATTTTATTATACTTTATTTGATAGAGAGTTCAAGTTATTCAAATGGCACAAGTTCACAGGCAGCACATAATAAATAAAGTGTTCTCATAACAGCAAATTAGTACAGGGACATAGATGATTAACATCAAACTTTAACTAGTGGAAAATTATAGGTCCCAAATAACATTGGTGCTACTATAGATCACTGCACATCACGGGGTTAAACAAATAACTGGCAATAGTCTGGATAGATAATAATCAAGCTTAATGAATAGCAATTGGTAGTTTGAAAAAGCAAAAGTAGCAACTTTTAAAAAACTGTGTGCCTATATGTCCCTATCACTCTGAATTACATTATGATGTGAGACTACAGTGCACCAATAAAAGTATATTTTAAGAAATCACAGTTAGATAGAAAGAATAAGTCCTAGTGTGCTGTAACACAGTAGGGGAACTATAGTCAACAACACTTTATCAGACATTTCAGAATAGGTAGAAGAGAGAACCTTGGATTTTCTTACCACAGAGACAGTAAGAACTGGGGGACACAGCCAGGCTGGCAAGGCAGCCTCACTTCTCAGTGGATGCAGAATTAAACTCCTCTACACACTCTAACAATGAACTATTTTTAGTTTATGAATGCCACAATTTAGTAACCTGGATAACTGAGGTTGAAGTTATTCCTAGGTAGCCCAAAGTACAGTGTCAAGATGAAAATCTATAGTGCTCCCTGCAAGAGAGGGAGCCCCCTTGCCTCTGCCAGACTTTGAAAATCACCGCTATAAAGAGGGCAGAGAGATAGACTGGAAAAATGCTTTTCTTCCCTCAAAGGAGCCTCCTTTATTATGTCATGCTGCTGGAGATGGAAGCTAAACTCATCAGATGGGCTCCCTCAGTGGGCCGGGAGCACATTCGTTTTTCTGCAAACTGCTTGATGTGGTGTGACTTGCAGGGAAGTCACTGTCGGCGGTGCTGGAGGTTCATTAGCTGAGTCCCTGAAGGCCTGGGAGGCAGGTCAGTGGGACAGCATGTGAGTGAGGCCTCCTTAATGGGCTGGACCTCTTTACCCTTTTGCTTAAAGACCAATTTAGGAGTGACCCGGCAGTTCTGCCACTTCACACCACCCTCAACTGAAGAGATCCATAGGCAACCTCAACTCCACCACAGGAGGCTGCCTGTGAATCTCTTCAGTGTTGTAGGACCCCTTTCCAAAGAGGCGCTCACCGGGCACGTGAGCACTGGAGAGTTTGTAACATGGGTGATCATAACTCAGGGAACTTGCAGTGAGTCCTGGTCAATGCCATCAGATGTGAAGAAAAGGGAGAAGTAGAAACAGGGCAGAGATGGGTACAGAGTAACCGGCTCTCTCCCGCAAATGTGGGAGTCAGCAGGCCAGAGAACAGTGTGATCAGAGGACAGCACATGCCATCTTGGCTCCAGATGCCTTCATACCTGAGGCAGGCTCAGTCTGTGATGTGGGGATACAGAGGTAGCCTTAGGCATATGCTCTTTATGTTAGATGTTTTGTCATAGGCTCTCATGGCCCATCCCAGTGAAGGCTGATTTTTCTAAGGTTCTAAGGTCACCTCACTGATTCCAGGCTTGGCAGGCACATTTTACCCACTTCCTTTAGAATATCCACTAGAATCTACCCAGGGATGGTTTGGTTGTGTCTCTACCATCCTGTAAATGTATAAGTACCAGGGAGATTCTCAGCCAACACAGTTTAGAAGTAGTGTTTGTCCTCTTATGGTGGTCCCAGCACATTTGAATAATTCTAAAGACAGCCTGGTGATTTAACTTTGACCTGGAACAGTTGTGGAAGAAGGACTGTACTCCTAGGTTTGTTGTACAGCAGCAGTTCCTATAGCACCAGTGGAATTGTCAGGCTCTGTTTCTCAAATATTAGTGTGTATAAGCATCAGCCTGTCTTGGGAGCCCGGGATTCTAAAGTTGTAAGCAAGCATCCTGGCTGTTCTTATATTTGTTGGCAAACACTGCTGTGAAGTATGGTTTTACAGCCTGCGTGGGTCGGCCTTAGCTGGTGTGGGGCAGGAAAGAGAGTGCGTCTGCAATGATTCTGAGGCCAGAGCTCATCTATGCTTCGTGAGTCAGAGACAGACAAGGATTTAAGGGCTGGGGAAAGAAAGAACTCACATAGAACCCTGGTGTACGAAGAGGTTTGGGCTTGAAGATTCTTGCAGGCACTCTCTCATCTCTTTAAATGTTCCTTGAAAACTAGTAAGGCCCCATAGTAACTTCTCCTCAGCAGCCCTCAGGTAAAATTTGTGTACTTTTTGGTAATCTCCTTTAGAGGAAAATGTTTAAAAATACTGAACCTTGGTGTTGAGGCCAGGGCTCACTGCCCGACTCTGGACGAGCTCATTCCTCCAGTTGGAGATGTTCACACGTCATCTGGCAGGGGCAGGATAGGGGCATGATGATTGATTGGGAGATCTGAACTTCTGATGAGAGCATGGAGTTCAGAAATGTAAGCATTGTAATTTAATAAAAAGGCAAATTTCTCAAGGCAAATTTATAGTGTCAGGCTTAATGATGAGATAGAATCAATCCCATAAAGTCAGGAACAATACAGCATTTTACAGTACCCTCACTATAATTTGACTTTGTTCTGGAGGAGCTAGCCAATGAAATTTGATTAGAGAAGGAAAGGAGGCACAACAATTTGGGAAAGACAGAAGAAAAATAATTACTGTTTGTGGGTAACATAGCTGTATACTTGGAAATTCCAAGATCACCTGAAAAACTGTTACAAACATTAAGTATATCCAGAAAGGCTGGATACAACATGAATATAAGAAAACCAATAGCATCCCAATAGGCAATACCACTAAGCAGTTATAAAGTATATTGGAAAGGAACAAATCTCATTTCTAGTAGCAAAATAAACAATATGAATAAACTTTACAAGAAATATGCAAGGCCTATGAATAAATCACTAAATGTTACTTAAGAACATTGTCAAAAATGTCTCCTGTGTTCTTGGATAGAAAGATTCAATATTGTGAAGAAGGTCTATCTCTCTGTATTAATTTACACATTTTAAAGTGGTCTCAATAAGTAATATTTTCGAGCTAGTTGAGTCAGTTCTAAAATTAATTTGGCAAAATAAAGGAACAAGAATATGTAGATGATTTCTGAAAAGAATGAATAATTGGGAGAGGAGACAGCTTTGTATCTATTCTAAAGCTATAATATTACATATGATATGGGGCTGGGGAGAGGTAGGCTGACCTGTGTAACAGAATAGGGAAATCATAGACAAAAAATCATTTTATGATAAAGATAACATTTTTTATCAGTGGGGAAATATTTTTATGAAATAAATAGTTTGAGACAATAGTTTTATGAAGGAATAAAACTAAATTTGACTGGGCACTGTGGTGCACACTTGTAATCCCAGTACTTGGAAAGCTGAGACTGGAAGATAATAGCTTTGAAGTTAGTGCCAATAACTTAGCAAGACCCTATTTAAAAATAAAACAATAAAAATAAAAAAGTCTGGGGGTGTAGCTCAGTGGTAGAATGATCGAGTTCAAGCCCTAGCACCAATTCCCATATACAAAGCAATTGGATTACAATCTAATTCTTCATCAAAAACCCAAATAGATGTAAAAGACTAAAAAATAAAAACCTATAAAAATGCTAGAAGAAAATATAGTGTAAAATTTAAAGTTATGTATTTGTGTGCAGCTTAGCCATAACCCAAAAGCCATAAAAGAAATTACGATTTGTTTTTTTCTCTCTCTCTCTCTCTCTTTCTTTCGAGATCAGATCTTACTTTGTTGCTCAGGCTGGTCTCAAGTGATCCTCTTTCTTTCTTTCTTTTTTTTTTTGCGGTACTGGGGATTGAACTCAGGGGCATTCTACCTCCAAGCTATACCCCCAGCCCTATTTTTTATTCTTTATTTTTGAAACCGAATCTCACTAAGTTGCTGAGGCTGGCCGCGAACCCGGATCCTCCGGTCTCAGCCTCCTGAATGCTGGGATTACAAGCGTGCGTCACCATGCCTGGCTCAAGTGATCTTCTTTCTTCATGAGTATCTGGAACTATAGGCCACCTGAAAATACTATTAATTTGAGAATTATAAATATATTTTTGTATAGCAGTATAAAATAATCAAAAGGCAAAGGACAGAACTGTGCTGACTTCCTTAATAGCTGAAGCTATCTTACTAATCAATGAGAAGGAACCAGCAAATCAAAAGATAAATAGATAAGTACATAAACTGAGACTTTCCAGAAAGAAAGATACAGAAACCTTTTCAAATTAAGAAAATACACTTTATCTATTATAGTGAGAGGAATAGAAGTTAAAATACAATGAGGTATTATATTTTTAACTATCAGATTTTAATGATAGAAATTTGATACCACACAGTGATGGTGAAGATATAAGGAAACAATTACTCTTAACTCTTGTTGTGATTGCTCTCAACTATTTTAAATAGAAAACTGAATATGATTTTGCCATGGAAATACTGCATTTTTACAAAATAAAAAGCATAAAGGTTTTTTTATGCCATATATATATTTATTTATTTATTTTTATTTTTATTTTTTTTGCGGTACTGGGGATTGAACTCAGGGGCATTCTACCTTAGAGCTATATCCCCTGCTCTATTTTTTATTCTTTATTTTGAAACAGGGTCTCACTAAGTTGCGGAATGTCTCAGTAGGTAGCTGAGGCTGGCCGCGAACCCGGATTTTCTGGTCTCAGCCTCCCAAATGCTGGGATTACAAGTGTGCACCACCACGCCTAGCTCACATATATTGTTATATAGCAGTAATAATGATAGAAAACTTTTTTTTTTTTGAAAACCTAAATTCCATGAATAGGAACTAGTTAAACACAGGTGGAACAACCATAAAAAAGGATGAAATACAGTCACTTAAAACACTATGGCTGTTTTATAAGTGCTGAGATAAAACAATCTCAAAGATATATTGTCATATTTTTAAAAAGCTAGAGAATATGCATAGTATGCTACCAAGTGTGTGTGTGTGTGTGTGTGTGTGTGTGTGTGTGTGTGTTAAGAGCTATACAAACAAATCTCAAACATTTTGGTCTCAAGAAGCCTTTACACTTTTAAAGTTATCAGGGACCCTAAAGAGATTGTCTTAGAAAGTTCTAGAAAACTCAAGAATACAGGAATACATATTTCATTAGTTGTCAAAGTGATGATAGCTCAGATATCATGTAGCCTATGGAAAACTCCACTGCACACTTGAAACAGAACAAAAGTGAAGCAGATGGATAATGCTTTGGTATTAATTTGAAAATAGTTTTTGACTTTATGGTCTCCCCCAAAGGGTCTTGAGGACCCCAGGAGTCCATGGGGCACGCTTTGAGAATAGCTGACCTATACATATGTTATTACAAGAGTTTTTCATGAATATCTCAGAATGAGTAACAATTATTGCCTCTGGAGAAATAAATTTGGAGGACCAGGGAACTCTGGTGGGAGAAAAATGTACTACTCACTGCATAACCTTTTGTAAATGTTCAATTCTATGCATGTGTTAGTGACTATACTTTTTAAAAAGAAACAGAGATCTAAATAAATGAATTAAATGCAAACAGAGAGTTATGACCTATATAATTAATCCAAGTTTTGGACCAAGATTGATGTACATGAATATTTGTTGCAGCACTATTTATATTAGCCAAGACATGGAAACAGCCCACATGTCTAAAAATAGAGACTGGTTAAACAAATTATGGGACATCCATACATTGTAATTCCAAGAGGTCATTAAAAACCATAAATCCCTAGAATGTCCTCTGATATGGGAAAATGCTCACAATATAATGTCAAGTTTTAAAAAATAGTACAGGACATAACTTTGCATGAACCAAATTATTTTAATTTAAAACAATACAAGAAGGATATATACCAAAATTTTAAGTCATTAGTTTTGGGCGGTGAGTATATGGATTATTTAAACTTCCTTTTGAATATATTTTGAATTTTTCCAAATTTCCTGTAATTAATATGTGTCACTTTTATAGTCATAGAACAAGTTATACAAAAGAAAAAATTAAAAGATTTCTTTCTAGGGCTAGTGCTTCCCAGCAGCTTCTGTTAACGGGTGCTTAAACAGCTAGTGAACTGTTTCTGAGGGGTATCCTGCCTCTGGCTGTAGCAGGTATGATGAAGCCTGTCTTGGTGGATGTTTGCAGTAGCTTGCTTGTTTGAGGAAACAGTAGGAGGGAAGATAGAGGAACCTGGTGAATTGGAAGAGGTGATGTGATCTATCACTGCAAAACAAATTAATCTAAAACTTAGCAACCTCAGACAACAACATGTATTATCTCTCAGGTTATGTGAGTCAAGAATTTGACCTAACAACATGGATCTGGCTCCAGGTCTCTTACAAGGACGCAACTGAGGTGTCTGCTGAGGGTACAGACATCTGCAGACATGGCCAGGGCTCTGCTTAACCAGTGTCTTATCACATGCCTGGCAAGTTGGGGCCAACCGCTGGCTGGCAGAAGTCCTTTGTTCCTTGCCACATTGACCTCTCCATGGGTTCTTGAGTATCCTTACACATGGAAGCTGGCTTCCCTCAGAGCAAGTGATCCAAGACAGCCACAGTGTCTTTTATGACCAAACTCGGAAGTCATTCGCTCTCATTTCTGCATGTCTTCTTGACATGCAGAAAAGTCACTGTGACTCTAGAATCACAGTGTTAGTCAATGGTTAGCCCTAGTCAATGTAGAAAGGTCATGTACAAGGGTGGAAATGTGGGTGGTGGGGCTATTTTTGAGGCTGATTAACATTGCTGGATATTTTTTCAAAATAGGCAAGACTCCAGTATTTGTCTAGTATTTCAGAGCCTGATATCCTGGACTAGTAGGAGGTTTGAAGGTCTGTTTTCCATGGTGGGGACAGGTTATCAGGCCAATGAGGCTGATAAGCTACCAGGAGCCATCAGGCAGGGTTTTGGACTTGGAAAGGAGGAGGAGGTACAAAGGAAGCTTTTTGTTCCTTAAACTAGATAGCTCTTTCTGTGCACAAGACTGCTCTCCCCCCCTAGGCTGAGGGCCTAGGTTTTGGTCACTGGTATTATAACCTTGCATCTTGTATGCCTTAGGTCAACCATGATGTAAGTGTATTTCCTTACACTTGCCTTGAAATATCTGCAAAATATGAACATTGTAGCATCCAAGCTACTGCTCCCAAATTGCCACATAACCTGTACACAAAAGTTCTATCAGACTACATGTCCAGATTGGTGGTTTGGGAAAGGTGGTCTTTGTACCCCTAAGATGGCAAATCCATCTGGGTACTCCACTCACAATCAGCAAGAAATGAAATCAGAGGATGCTTGGGCTCTGTCAAAATGGGATGAGTGAGGCCAGTCCTGCATACCAGAGTGGACAGGTGCTAGAGCTTATAGAAGGGTCTACATAGGGCCTATGCATGGAGTCAGCACCAGGAAGGACCAGCAAGAGGGAAAGGGCAAGTCTCAGCTTGAATTAGTTTGATTTGACAGGAGCAAAGTCCATCTCAAGTTTGCTCAAAGAATAAGGTGTTCATATAAGATCATAGGTCTGATGGAAACTTATCAGTTCTCAGGACAGGGGGCATTTTGGTGCTTCACTATTAAAATGACTCCACACAATGCTGCTTCCTAATTCAGGTTTTGAAGAGAAAGGCCAAGTGGCTAAACCTAGTCTGGGGTTGTCTTCTCTGGCATATGTTTGCCTCTGCCATGGCCTGGGGTCCTTCAGTTATAAGTGATGCCCCCAAACCCACTCCCTAGGCTGTGGGCAAAATCAGAAAAAGGGGAAAAAGAAGTAAAAGTATGTATATTTAGTTCCTGTCCCTAGAAGAGGACCAGGAAATCACGTACATGCAGCTGGGCTGGCAAGGGATTGGCTTCAAGGAAGCCAGTCAGCAGAAAGCTGACCTTAGAGGAAGTGTATTGCCTAGGGGAGGGTCCTGTGAGAGCAAAGCTGAGAAATTGTCCTCTAACAAACCCAAAACAAAGTGTGGTCACCGAGGCAAGACAAAATAGGATTCATTCAATGTGTTAGAAATCAGATGCAAAGCAAGAGGGGGATTAAAAAGATGCTGAGCTGCTGGATCTCAATTCTTCCCAAGTAGAACTGAGATTGATGTCTACATCTGGGCTAGGCTTAGTCAAAGCCATTCATTCATCCCAGGGTCTGGATAAGGAAGGAGGGCAGGAATAGAATCCCTGGTGGGACAACACCTATGTGGAATGATGTATGAGCTAGTCTGGCCTATAGGAACTTTTATTTGACCATTAGGACAACTGGAGAAAGTCAATTAGATTTAATCTATTGCTCAGAGACTGACTTGCTTACAGTCAATGTGACCCCTCCCTATGGATCATATGATCACATGATCATGATCCATGGACATGACTAAGCTCTACGGCTCCAAAAGCCTTCTCCCTGGTGCCACTAAAAGTCACAGGCCAGGCACTCACCTATCTTGGCTGAAAACCAGAGAGAACTAAATGGAATGGATGCTCTGGGTTGGTTTGGAGCTCCTTTAAAGGACTCTTCAAGAAGGTTATATTGAAGACGGGCATGGTGGTTGCATGCTTGTAATCTCAGTACTTGGGAGGCTGAGACTGGAGGATCTGGGTTCGCGAACAGCCTCAGCTGCTTAGTGAGGCCCTCTGCAACTTAGTGAGACCCTGTTTCCAAATAAAGAATAAAAAACAGGGCTGGGGCTGTAGCTCAGAAGTAGAATGCCCCCAGGTTCCATCCCCAGTACCGTTAAAAAAAAAAAAAGATTATATTGATAACCAAATTATCCAGAAAGCTTTTCTTTCATGTTCCTCAGCCAGAAAGGATATTTAAAAAGCCAGGGCCACATTAGAATATAAGTGAGTGGTAAGACCAACACTTGCTAGTTACAGTAATAGCTCCTGCCCTTCTTCCCTAATGCACTGGACTTTGGAAAACACAGGGATTGCTGTGAGTGCACAGTGGTAATCAGGGCTGGCTTTTATCTTTCTTCTTGTTGCCCTTCTTTTGTAGATGTGAGGTTGTTTATAGTTTCCAGGAGACAGCTGTCACTCTTCAGTGTTCAGTGAAGGCTTTTGTGCATCTGTGCCACCTCTTAGATCATGCCTTTGGAGAGAGAAGGATAGCCGAGAGCTACAGACAGTGGTGTCTGTACAGACTGGAAGCATATTGAGGAAAAGCTGTACTTTCTGGAGGTGACTGGGCTCCCCAGATTGACCTTGGGTCCCCAGGGAGTTTATTAAGGTTGTTTTTCCTCTGGGTAATTCTGATCTTCTGGACATTTCATGGTCTAAGTCACCTAATGCAATGCTTCAGGTCTTACCCTTTTTTGGGAGTCAATAAGGCTGTTTGCTCTATATTTCTGACTGTTGCCTTGTAGACTCTCTCATGATGGGGCAGGATCACATGAATATTTCCAGCCAGAGTTGTGCATGGAGGTGACACATGCCATTTCAGGCTGGAATATTTACTTGGTGCAAGGGCTTCTAACTTCACTCCCGTGGCTGCTCTCTCAGCCTGGATCACTAATTGAGTATGACGATCAGAGTCCTCTGCTCACCAGAAGTGGACATGACTATGAGATGAGTATATTTCATTGCTTTTAAGTTACTGAGGGTTGGGATTTTTTTTTTGTAGGAGGAGGAGCAAAATTGTCATATAAAACTATTAAAAATAATTCTTAAGCTGAGCATGGTGGCACATGCTTGTAATCCCAGTACTTGGGAGGCTGAGACAGGAGGATCTGGGTTCGTGGCTACCCTCAGCTACTTAGTGAGGCCCTCTGCAACTTAGTGAGAACCCTGTTTCAAAATAAAGAATAAAAAAGGCTTGGGGTGTAGCTTGGAGGGAGAATGCCCCTGGGTTCAATTTTCCAGTACTGCAAGAAAAAAAATCATTCTTAAAAAATATAAGTAAAATCCCCTATAATTCTGCCTCTCTGATAAGTCTATTTTTCTATGTTTTCCTCCAGCTTTTTGTTTGTAAGTTTTGCTCAATTGTAGCAGAGGCATAGATTCAATTTTGTATTCTGGGTTTTTAAATTTTATCCAGGCCCCATGATAGTAGATATCTAGACTTATTTTGTTCATAATATTTCTCCTCTATACATCATGCAAAGCCAAGAATATAGTAGATAGTAAACATTAATTAAATTATCATATAATGACTTTACTTTTCTCTTAGTCTGAATATTGAAAGATATCTTACGTATGCATGGCTAGAAATTGCAGGCTATAGATTCAGAGCGCAGGTTTGTTCATAGGCAGTGTCGTATCTTTCAAGACATCTTTGTTTTGTTTTTCCTCTGCCCAGCAGATAAGTCTCTTCCTAGTACCTGTCAGCTCTTTCCCTAGTCTTGGATGAGGTCTGTGGGCCACTAGAAGAATCCCACTCAGAAGTTTAGACTTATATCTTAAAAAGTATATACTCGCTCCTAGCCGGGGGTGGTGGCGCACGCTTGTAATCCCAGCATTTGGGAGGCTGAGACCGGAGGATCCGGGTTCAAGGCCAGCCTCAGCTACCTAGTGAGGCACTCCATAACTTAGTGAGACCCGGTTTCAAAATAAAGAATAAAAAACAGGGCTGGGGGTATAGCTCGGAGGTAGAATACCCCTGAGTTCAATCCCTAGTACCGCAAAAAAAAAAAGTATATACTCGCTCCTATCTTCTAATTTAAGACAGGAGCCCACATAGATCAAGGGTTTTCCCAAAGTCACCCAGCCTCTAAGAAGCAGGGGTATGATCACAATCCTGTTTCCTGAACTAAAATTCATGGTTCATTTGAATGTGTCTTCTGGGTCCCAATTCTTGCCCTTGATACAGGGTGAGTTACTCTGGTTTTGGGTTCCCAAATGTCTTAGGGGTAAGTTTCCTATAATATTATGCTGTACTCATTGATTTTTTTTTTCTTGCTTTAAAAAAAATACTCCTCCGGTTCCTCCTTCTCCTTCTTCTCTCCTTTCATTCTCTTTCTTATATTTTTGTGCCTGGTTCCTAAAACTTATTGATTTGTTGTTCAGGCTCATTTCTAGGTCAATCCATTTATCCCAAGGCAGTCAGAAAATCAAGATCAGCATGGTCACCAGCAGGTCTGTAAAACATGTGGTTTCTTTCAGCTAGAACACATCTCTATCCTGTCCTCATATTTGACATTTGACCATCATTACTTACTTTTGCTTAGCAAAAGTACTTATCATTGCCATGCTCTCAGTTAAGAAATTTCATATTTGTTATCATATTTAATCTTTATGAAAACTTTGTCCAAAAAGGTTATAATACATGTTCAGACATGAGAGATAAGGCCTAAGAGATTAAGATCCTTATCCAAGACCAGAATAATATTTCCAATAGCTACATTAAAAAGTAAAATTAGCTGGGCATGGTGGCATATGTCTGTAATCCCAGTACTTGGGAATCTGAGACAGGAGAATCATAGGTTCGAGAACAGCATTGACAACTTAGTAAGACTTTGTCTCAAAATAAAAAATAAAAAGGGCTGGGGGTGCAGCTAAGTGGTAGAGAGCCCCTGAGTTTAATACTCAGCACCATACACATACACATACATACACACACACCAATAAATAAATAAATAAATAAACATAAAAAGTAAAATAAATTGTAATACCTTTTAAAATGATTTCCTAAAGTATAATCATTAAATAAGTAATCAAATATGAACAATTACTGATGAGAGATTTTACATATTTTTCTATAATAACCACTTGAAATGTGGTATGTATTTTACACATACAGCATATTTCAATTTGTATTAGACCCATATCAAGTGTTTAGTAGCCACATATGGCTAATAGTTATCATACTGGTCAGTACATATCTGAAGGGACTCCTTTATAATTCATAACTACAGATAATTCAGAGCATGAGACTCCTCCACTAAACTATTAAGTGGGGTTTTTTTTTTTTATAGAAATCAAAATAGAAGTCAAACCTTTTACCATGGCCCCCGTGACCCTGAATGACCTGGACCCTGGCTATCCCTCCAGCTTCATATCCCCATTCACTATATTCCAGCCATATTAACCTCTTACTGTTCTCTAGACACACAAATCTGTTCTCATCTCAGGGACTTTGCATCGATACTCCTTTTCTTAGAACATCTTCCCTTAAAATCTTTGCAAGATTACTTCCTTCCCATTAATAGGTCTTAGCTCCAGTTCAACCTCTTCAAAGAGGCCGTCTCTATTTAGCTAACACCCCCATCACTTGCCCCACGTCATTGTCTCCTGCATGGTCCTATTTTATTCTTTTCATAGCATTCGTTGTTATCTTAAATTACCTTATAGGCTTCCATGTTTATTTTCTGTCTCCCACCATTATAATATGAGCTTCTGGAGATGGAGGACTTCATTTATCTTGTTCAGAGCAATATTCCTAGAACACAGAATAGCATCATGCATACATTAGGTGCTTAAGAAATATTTGTTGACCAAATGAATGCTTAATTTAATTAGTGCTCTAGGTTGCAGTCAGGTTTTAGAGTTGCGAGTTATGTTATGTCTTAAGTCACACAGCCTGGATTTAAAATGCCATTTTTACTGTCACCTCCCATATAGAAAATTCAAAGCCCCCCTGAATTGTTCACTTTCCCCCCAGATATTAGATATTTCCCAAAAAAAGAAACTGGGCAATCTCAGTGTCCTCCCTAGTCTTTTTACTGCTTGTCACTCTTTCTAATCACCTTCCTCCTCCCTTATTTAACCACCCAAGCCACCTTCCAGGTGACCCAGAGCAGCTTGCCTGCCTTGATGGTCTCCTCAGGACTCCTAGTGCTATGCATGCCCGCCCAGACATTTCCACGCTCTAAATTTCTCTCTGATTTGGGCTTTCAGCTTCTTCCTCTTTTCTTTTGCCAACCTCAGTCCATTCCACCCTCTCCATCTCTCTTGTGAGGTCACCATGGTTTAAGATGCTAGGCTTCTTACTTAGATGTCTAGGTTTAATTTAGTTAATAAATTGTGCTACCTTTATAGCCTTTTTGTTGAGAAGTTATCCCTCCTGAGCTTCCATTTGTGATCTGTATAGAGATACTATTACTTCCCCTCATAGTATTGTTGTAGATATTAAATGAGATAATGCATGAGAAGTATTTTGAAATATACTGGCCCAGAATTAGTGCTTAAGTCATATTAGCAATCCATTGCTCACACTTTTTATCGTTCTGTCTCTACTTCCACAACTTGCTCTTAATTCCACTTCTCTATCATCTTTCCTCTTGGTGGTGATGATATAGGATAAAGATGTCAAAATTATAGCTGTTGGCATGGCGAAAAGGCCTAATTTGTCCCAGTGGGATGTGTAATTTTGGGGGAAAAGAACTACTGGTTTGAATTCCATCTCTGTTATTTACTTGCTATTTGACCTTGGGCAGTTATTTTGCCTCTCTGAACTTGAGCTATTTTGTCTCTGTAATTCTGTAATGGAATATATATATACATATATATGTATATATGATTCATTAGGAGAATCATATATATATATGTATATATATCTTTGCAAAAGGTCACTGTGTGATGTATCTCTCTCTCTCTCTCTCTCTCTCTCTCTCTCTCTCTCTCTCTCTCTCTCACATACACACACACAGACAGAGGCACAAACACATTGCACACACATCCACAGATGCATATGTATAGAGCCTGAGAGACTTTCAATATCTATTCTTGCCTTCTTTTAAAAATTATCTAACACAAAGGGAACAATATTTTTGAGATTTAATGTAAAGACAAGGAAAGGCACTTGTCTTCCCATGGAGAATTTGTAAAAGCACGTGAGTTAATTGAGACCCCTCTGTCCCTGAGGTGCAAAAGCAAGGTTCAGGGACAAGTCAGGGAGACACAAATCCCAGCAGCTCATCCTAAGTTTCAAGTCTCTGCAGCCCCCTAGTGGCCATTGATTTCAGTAGGCAAATCATAGTCTTTGAACAAGAACTATATAGAGATATAAGGGATAGAGTGGGGGAGTGAAATTATATTTCAAATAGAAAATTATTTTCTGCCAGTGTATACATTGGCAAAGTCTAATGAAAATCCAAACACATCTGTGCATGCACTAGAAAAGTGTTAACTTCCATATTTTTTCCTTCCTCTTTTGTTTTTTCTTCCCTCTCCGTCATATCTTCACAAGGGCAGGAGCCTCCTTCCTTCTCTTTGGGTTATATAAATCTTTCCCCTTAAACTTGTAAAGTCATTGTATCCAGGCTGAGTCCCAAGGAGAGGCCAACAGACCATCAAGTTGTTGGGAGCAAATATAAAGCTGGGAGCAAGTCATCATTGTGGGAAGTGATATTCTTTTGTTATAATAGGTCTTCCATTGGCCAAAAGTGATGGCCACAGTGCTAGAAAAAGCCAAGCCTCTGGGGGAGCAGAGGCTACCACCTCCTGTGGACAGTGGGCCACTTACTGTGGCCCTGGGGCTCAGAGAGGGAGATTTCTTTTGACACTGTGCTTTGATTCTGAGCAAGCGTCTGGCTCTGCTACCTGTCAGGCTGTGAGCTCAAGGGGGAATCTTGCCTTATTCTTAGACCTGACAGTAAGCAAAAGGTCTGACAATCAACCTTCAAGAAGAAGGAGCTAAGGGATTTGGTTCTGTGAACCAAAGACCATAGTTTTGTCCATGGTTCTGCCAAACTGTTGTTATAAACACAGCCATTATCTGAGTTCTGAGTTGGCAGCTCTTGAGGGACAAAAGAAAAGGGAGACTAAGGGTAGAGCCTTTACTTTACAAATGAGTTAAAAGAAATGTCTGAGGTTCTGAGTCCTCACTACTAAGAATGTGAAGTTCTCTCATTTCCTCTAGCTGCAGTATTCCTCTGGCTATATTTTCTTTGCCTGTTGTGCACGGAGGAACATGGAAGAATAGTGGTTGAGAACACATGAGTAAGGGCTTGGGAGTCACAAATGACTGTATGACTCAGGGACTATCAATTACATTCTCTCAACTCAGTTTCCCAATCTGTAAAATTGGAATGGAAACTATTAGCTTTGGGTTGGGGTTATGACTTAAAGACAAATTTGCCCAGCATGCCAGTGACTCTGGGTTGGATCCCTAGCACCAAAAATTCACTTTACAGAAACTAAAGGAGGTGACATATGTTCAGTCACCATTCTGAGAAAACGGGGCGAGTGACAGAGGTCTGAAATGTACTTGTAGCTGAAGAACAACTCTGGGAGACCCGGCCAACTCCCACCCCCTGCCGCTAACTTTTCCTGTGTGAATTGTGGGACCGCCAGGCTCCCAGGAATGCGTTCAAATAATGGGAGAGTCAGAGAAGATTCTGTTTCATCGCCGGAATACAAGCTGTTCTCGGATTTAGCAGTGTCGCGCTGCCACCCCTCCCCCTCTTGCCTTCTCTTCGCCTCTGGCTTTTTTCTGGAACCTGCTTTTCTAAAGTCGGACCTGTTTAATCTATTAAATGCACAATTAGGAAGAATGCCTGACTACAAAGGTCTCTTCCAGTTCTCCCATTTGTCCAAAATGTGCTCCTGTTCACAGGATCAGAGAAATAGGGCAGAGAATCTGGAGGAAGGGAACGAAGGAGAGGCGAGGGAGCAAAGGAGGGAGGGCGGGGCAGCTTCAGTGCTTTTCTCAATGAACACCGAAGCCTTTGCAGATTTGCATAGGAGCCGACCTCGCTCCACCATTGGTTGGCAAGCGCGGGCGGGGCGGGGCGGGCCGGCGGGGGCCGGGCAGCGACGAGAGTTGGTGCGCGAGCCCCGCCCCCGCCTCGGCCCCGCCCCCTCCCGGCGCGCGCTCGAGGCTCCGCCAGCTGCAAGTGGCGGGCGCTGGGGCAGATGCGATCCAGCAGCTCTGGGGGAGGCAGCGGCAGTGGCAGCTGGCATCTCCCTCCGCCGCTGGCCGCGGGGCCTTGGAGCACCAAGACGTCTTCCAGCTGCCCTCTGGCTAGCCACCTGAAGCCGCGGGAGCTGCCGACAGGTGAGGAGAGGACAAGATTTTGGGCTCCCCTGCCCTGAATGCTGTCACTCCGCTGCTGCCGCCGGGGCTGCTCTGGTGCCTGCGAACTCCGCGCAGCCAAGACGCGGGCGACAGCAAGGACGTTGCAAACTTGCACGGCGGCAGCCAGAGCCAGGGCTCCGCACGCAGCACTGAGGCTCCGGTTCACGCCCAGAAGTTCAGCGGACAGTGCAGTCCGAAGACTTCCCGCAGCGGAGGTCGCTTGAGGGGGCGCTAGAAGGCAGCCCGCTCCCGTGATTCTCGCTCAGTCTCGGGGAAGGAGCTCAGAGGAGCCCGAAGGAACGCAGGAGGTGGCCAGGACAGCAGGTATCAGCTTAGAGCCAAGGTTTCCAACCTGGAAAGTTGCGGAGGATTGAAGGCTACTGGGAGAGCGGACAGACTCCCGCTCCGGCCGCGGGGGGCAGGAGAGGACGACACCCAATTGCTACCTCCCTTCAACCGTAGTAGTTTCTCTTGTTCAGGAGCTCAGCGAGCTACAGACGGGGGCGCGGCAGTCAGCGCCTCGAGCCAGAGGCACAGCGTCCAGCTGTTGAGCCCAGCACGCATCGGGTTCTGTAGTCTTGCCCCTGACTTCCAGCTTCGTTTTACTCAGATCCCTGCCCGCCTTCTTGCAGCTGGGAGAAAGCAAGAGAATCGAGTGCACGCACAATTTCCCAGAGATCAGATGGAAGGAGCCGTTTAGGACCAAGAAGTATTGGGAGCCCCTTTCTGTTTGGGAGAAAGCAAAGGGCGAGGCTGGGCTGGGGAGAGTCAGGAGACTAGTATTAACAGCGGTCCTCTTTACGGGATGGGATCCCTCCGGCTCTTGTGGCTGCTGCTTCCGCTGCTTTCGGCGGCAGCCTGGGGCTCCGGGACCTCGACTGTAGGACAGCCGCTGCAGCCCCGGGAGCCGCTCAGCTACTCGCGCCTGCAGAGGAAGAGTCTGGCAGTGGACTTCGTGGTGCCCTCCCTGTTCCGCGTCTACGCCCGAGACCTGCTGCTGCCGCCGCCGTCCCCCTCGGAACATAGGGCTGAGCGGTCAGAGGCGCGCGGCTCACTGGCTCTGGACTGCGCCCCACTGGTTAGGTTGCTGGGGCCGCCGCCCGGGGTCTCCTGGACAGCAGGCGCCAGCTCGCCGTCCCCTGCTGAGGGCCCGATGCTGTCCAGGGTGCTGAAGGGTGGCTCGGTGCGCAAGCTCCGGCGCGCCAAGCAGCTGGTGCTGGAGCTGGGCGAGGAGGCGATCCTTGAGGGCTGCCTTGGGTCCCCAGAGGAGGCAGCTGTGGAGCTGCTCCAGTTTAACCTCAGTGAGCTGTTCAGCTGGTGGATTCGCCACGGAGAAGGGCGGCTGAGGATCCGCCTAATGCCCGAGAAGAAGGCATCGGAAGTGGGCAGAGAGGGAAGGCTGTCCGCAGCAATCCGGGCCTCTCAGCCCCGCCTTCTCTTCCAGATCTTCGGGACTGGTGAGCAACTCCCGCTAGAACCTGTGCTGGGGTTTGCATGTTTACTCACATCGATTTGCAACCATTATTAAGTAACACCTACCTTCACTCACCTTTCCAAAACCTCAACTTCTTAGCCCTCTTTCCTTATTTGTAAAGTTGGACCATATTTTAATTTGTTTAGGAACCGGTCACTCCCCAAGGATCTTTCTTCTTTAGCAACGAAAGTTGGAAGAAAAGTTTCCTGCTCTTGGCATAATGCCTTCCACACTGTCCAAGCCAAAATCGGATGTCTTCCTTCCTGGGCCCCTAGAACGGTTGTAACACTCCTATTCTAACTTAGTACTAGATTTGAAAACTATTATCCTTTCTCCTTCCCCCTTGTTCCTCTTTCTGGAACTACAGATTTGGGAAACGTGGTACAACTCCTCAAGGAAATATATAATTCCTCTTCATATTATTGAATCCCACCCAAAGCCCCCCCCCCAAATGTTGGCTTATCCAGTGACTACCTGTTCTTTGTTAATGCATTCTATCACCCCCTATTCCCACTCTCAGTCTGTTTTGCAATCTCAGACTCTCATTCTTCTCAAGTGTCTTGGGAGAGCCCCAAAGGAATGGAGGAACAGGGGTCAGGAAGGGGTGTGGGAAGAAGTTGTTTTGCTTTGGGGGAGTCACTATGAAGCCAGAGAGAAACAATATTTGGCTTCCCTGATTTTCTTCCCCTTGCCCCTCCTCCTTTCCCCTCTGATTCTTAGCTTGAATGTCTGCAGCAGCAGCAGCTCTTGATGATAGTCTCTGGCAGCCCTGTTTCACTGCAGATTTCTCTGCTGAAATGAGGTTTCTGTTTCATTTACTCCCTCATTTTTTCCCATACTCACTGAGGTGTGTGTGTGTGTGTGTGTGTGTGTGTGTGTGTGTGTGTGTGTAGGCATTTACTCCAAACTCTTCCCATAGTATCCTTTGACTGGAAAACCAAGTAGTTTTGAATGGATATTTTGCTTGTAAGACCACTGGGGAAAGACTCCTGAATAAAATATACCATGTAAATGAATGAGAAAAGCACAGAAGAGAAATCATGTGTTTTTTAAAAAGCCTACATCAATTCCATTGAGCAAACCCAGCTTCTTTTCTATCATTTTCATCATCAGAAATAAATGAAGTTCTTATGCTCCACTGGTTACTAATGTCTGGTATTAATTGGATGGAAAGCATTGAAAAAGGTCTGTTGTCGAGCTACAAGTATCTCCCATGCTTGTCCCAACACACACACACACACACACACACACACACACACACACACACTTCCCCACATACTTAATCTTCTCATGCAGCAGAGATATTGAGAAGCTGAGGTTCCCCAGTCATTGCATAGAAAATATTCAGGTATGTGGTTCCCAAGAAAAACAGTGTAGATACATATTTTAGCATTGGCATTAGTGGGATTGGCACCTAGAATGACCCTCTGTGATCCATGCTGGAATTTATATAGTTTTAAAAGGTAAGGTCTGATGAGCTTGATAGCCTTCAGGGAACTGAAATGAGAGACTGCTATTGTTGTCCCACCAAGAATACTTTTGTAGAGAACAGCTGGGCTTTAATGTCATCGTGGTTTCTGTGGTTTATGCACACAACATTTTCTTTTAGTGCCCATTTTTTAAATATATGACTCCTCTGAAAGTGCAAATTTTCTTCCACTTTCATGTCTATGAGCATCTTTTTAAATGACCGTAGGCATTAGCAGTCTGTAGTAGCTGTTGTCACATGTTGGCAACAGGTAAAAGGGATCCTTTGTGCATACCCAAACTTCCCTACTGACAGTTTTCAAGAAGCTGTTGATGGGTATTTCTGAGAGTCAAATGCTTTTGATTGAATAATGTACTATGCCATTCAAACCCTACATAATGAGTTGACACTGCTGAGTAGGGGAGTTTCATATAGAAAGGAGTGTCCTCCAAAAGCTTCTCTGCTACTGGCTGTAAGGAAGCAGTGAGCATCCTAAGTCCTCCCTCAGCAGCGCAGTCCATTTGGCAGCTGGATGAAGTCCTTATACATCATTTGACACATCTAGCAATGCTGGTTTCAGAAAGAGCCAGGATTCTGCCATTAAAAGACTAGAAATTTTGGCCAAGCATTTTTCAGCAGGATTGGGATCAAATGATTATTGATGGGATCAAATAAGACACTAAGTGTAACTGGATGAGCTCCCCATGACCTCCAGAGAGACAGACAGCTTATTGAAAAGCACTTCAGGCCTTATGGTGATCACACTTGGAACAGGCTGGTCTCTCCTGTCTCTAAGGATGTATGCTGTCTGCAGTTAGGCAGCTGCCCGTGCTGGACTAGCTTCTCTTCTTACCTCTGCCTCCCCAGCCTTATTCAGATACAGTCTCCATTGCAGACCTTCCCATGCAGTGGACACACCCTGCTATATCATGTTCCACATTTAGGGAAATGAGTGTACATCAGTGTGATTCCATTTGTTTTCTTGTAAGAAAATTCACGTTTAGATTCTGCCACTTGTATTGATTTTGCTACTTATCATGTTTGGGAAAATGGGTTTATTCTTATTATATAGGCTCTGATTTAATTTGAAAAGGCATTTCACTCTTTTGTGATATAGGATCTTCAGTTATACAGAGGGAAAGTAGGCAAAACTCAGCTTATTTCTTCCTGTTTCTGCCCCAGGGGCTGGTGGTCTGGTCTAGATGGGTACAGATGTGGCAATGGGGCCATTTGTGGGGAGAGAAAAAGAAGGGGTGATTGTTTAGCTATCCCTTGTGGCCAGGGACCCAAAGCAGTCTATTTGTTTCAGACTGAAGACAGCTTTCTAAACTTGAGCAAGACCATGACTAGGGATGTGGCAAAAATGGGAAAGCATTCAATTAGGACAGAGCAAAACCTTTGTATTGCTTGTGGTTTGGTGTGTCTGAGAGGACAAAAGGATGTTTGAGAGGCCTTATAATGAATGGCATGCTTATGGATTTTTGTGTGTGTGTGTGGGTTGCTGTGAATTTGTAGACAGGATAAGCATTTCAAAGTCTGCAGCAGTTCCCCAGAGCACTTGTTAATGGGGAAGGAAGGAGTAGAGAGGTAATTTCTGGGATTTTATGAATGGTGGTGTACCATCCCTGGACAGTCCAAGTCACATAAAAGATGTTTGCCTGGAGGCTGACACATTACCCATAACTCTGGTCTATATCCTAGTTTGTAGGTGATTTGAGATCAGCTTTTGACATCTCACTGGTAGAGGTCTAGAGGATATTGTGGAATAGGGGAGCCTGTTTCCCTGTAAACATACCCCCTCCACTCCAGGAAAGGGGATACATGACATGGGACTTTACATTGACTATCGAGAATCACGAGAAATTTAGAGTAGATGTGTGCAATGCAATATACCTGACCCTTGACCTCACATATCTGTCAGTCCCTTCTCATTTCATTTGTGGAGATGGGAGAGAGAGAGAGAGAGAGAGAGAGAGAGAGAGAGAGAGAGAGAGAGAGAGAGAGAGAGAGAGAGAATTGGAGCTCCCTGAAGGGATATCAGTTATTGGAGGTGAATTGGGAGAGTTGGAACTAGTCCAGAGAAGAGCAGAGAGCTGATTTAAGAGTTGAAGGGACTGATTTATGATGAAAGATGAAAAGAATTAAATATATATAGCTGGGCTAAGTGGTGATGAAGGGAAAGCCATGGTAACAATCTGCAAATCTCTGAGGAGGGAGACAGGCAGGGAAGGAAGGAGTTATTAGTGTGGCCCATAGAAAAGTAATAGGATGAGACTTGCAGAGGGAAACTTCAGGTTAGATATCAAGGAACCTTATTTTCTGCAACTGATCTTCCTCTGCCTATGGAATGGAATTCCAAGGGATCAGCGAGTCAAGTGAGATGTAGGTCAGACAAGGCGCATCATTCATAATTGATACGTTCTATATTTTCAAATGTTGAGAAGCCACATCAAGCAGGGGATCCGGGATGGGGAACAGCAGCAGGAATCAGGATCATTTTGGATCTAATTCCTGAGAGCCTTTGGTGTTTTCAGGTAAAAAGAAAAAGAATTGCACAAGTATTTTTGAAGTAGATGGGAAAATCCTACAATAAGATTGTTAGTGAAAAAATATTTTGAAATTACTGGTTTCATTTTCCCTACCTCCAGAAGAAACAGAGTTTTTCTCTGGCATATGGTCTATAAATCCAGGGGGAAGAGCTAAACTTGCAAGAGAATTATGTGTCTAAGACACAACTATAAGGGTGTGTTGTGTGGCATTAAGTCACTGGACAGAGTAGAAGGTGACCAGGGTCTTGTGAAGATGTGGTAAGTTCTAACTCCTATTGGCAGTTTGGACATTCTTTGAAATATTGAGAATATATATGACTATTCAGAAGATGAAGTTCATCCACATCTAATTTAACCTTTCACAAATTTACAAAAGAGAAAAAAAAAAGATCCAACAGGGTTCTATGTGGAGTGTGTGGGAGGAGAATGTTATCATTAATAAAAATGAATATCTTTATAAGGAAGTTGGTTTGCTGAAGGTCAGGAAGAGTTGGCTGGTAAGTGGGAGAAGAAGAGAGTTAGAGTTGGGTTAGCAGAAATTTCAGAGTCCTGCCACTCTTAAGATTACTGCCTGATAACCTCACTTCATGGGAATCTTCCCAGTCTGACCCATAAAGGACATTTTTGTCTTTTTTATAATCATTATTAATGTTCCATTACAGTTGTATGAGACTTTGCAATTTATAAAGCGCTCTCACATTTATTGTTTTTATTAATCCTACAATAGGCCGAGCAAGTATCTGTTTTATTTTATAAGTGGAGTAACTGGAATCCAGATGTTTGGTAGAACCTTTTCAAAGTCATACAGGTTCAGAGCAGTGGACCTGGTCACTTTCATTTGTGTTGAGAGGTTATGAGATGATAAATGCTGTACTAGGTACTGACTAGAACCATACTTCTCCTTGCCTTCGAGCCAAAGGCTTTCCCACTGAGAGATTCATTTCACAGCACAATTATGAGAGACTAAGACATGTAAATAGGTCAAAAGCTTTACATTATGCTTGTCAGAAGACCACACCTCAAATATTTGTGGGTATTAGCCACAACTTGGAAAGTTGTTTTTTTTTTAATTGCTGAGACTCAGTTTTATTATTTTAAACATGGGGATAGTAATAGTTCCTAAGTGTTTCTAGATGGGGGTAGTAATGGCTCAAAGTGTTGTCATGGAGATTAAATTCAATGATGTATGCAAATCCTTAGCCCAAAGCCTAGTGAATGATAAAGTGCTCCATCAATATAACCCCCTATGCTGTTTCTCACAGCATCAACACTCCAGCATCTGGTCAGCAAGTTATGCATTCTATGGCTCTAAAGGTAACATATACATTTTTAGTCTGTCTGAATGATACCATTGGAGTTGTGTAGTCCTTATGTGTGAACATATGTGGTGACCCTGGCAATAGCAGTGATGCTACAGGCTCCTTACTCATGCAACTAACTTCTTATTCCCAAGAGATGCAAGGTAGTATCTCTGAGAAGAGGGAGAGTGGTCGTTGTGGTAGTATCTATTATCTCATCCTGGAAGGCTTCTTTCTCCCAGAAATGTAGAAAAGAAGGACTGGGATGAGGAATTTATTTTATTTTCATCAATCTGCTTCCTCTTGTAGGTTTTTTTTTTTGTTTGTTTTTGTTTTTTTTTTTTTTACTGGGGATTGAACCTAGAGGCATTCTACATCTGAGTTACACGTCTAGCCATTGTATTTTGAAAGAAGGTCTCGCTAGATTGCTGAGTCTCACTATATTGTTCAGGCTGTCCTCGAACCTGTGATCCTCCTGTCTCAGCCTCCCAAGGACTGGGGTTATAGGTGTGTACCACCACACCCAGCTTTGTAGAACTTTTGACCTTGGATTCAGTCCAAAGACTCAAGTTTCAGATTCACAATCCAATTTTTTTTTTCTCTCCAGAAAGAAATAAAGCCTTAACTTTTTAAGAATATGAAGCTAACACTAAAAACTAAAAAAGAACAAAATGGAGACATTACAGACAGTAGTTTTCAGAGAATGGACCTCCCTTAACAGAGTGGTCTGTCAGTCTAAGCCCTGCCATGCCTAGAGAAGAGCAGAACCACTAGCTTCTGGTTAACTCCTTTATTCTAATTAGCTGGAGCCGTGCCCTTCCCTTCTGTTTCCAGCCTCACCATTCTTTGTCAAGTGGAGGGCAGGAAAAGAGATGTAAAGTACCAACTGGCTAATGGACATGAGTCCATTAAGAGCAGTTAAACTCTGAGATTCCATGGAGACGTAACACAGGGACTTGGTTGCGAGGCTGCCTCTGCAAAGTGCCCCAACCTAAAAAAGGCTGTTAAGGGTCTACACGGCATTTTGTAGGTAATGGTTTTCATGAGCCATAGCTGAGCCATTTCCTTCAAAAGGTGCTCGTGGACATTGCCTGTGTTTAGGGGTAGATAAGGAATGGGGCCTATTGGTGAGGATGGTTATGGGTCGAGGGATCATATGAAAAGAGCTACAAATAAAGCTATCAAGGAGCCCTATAGATGCCTTCTTTATAAGCATTATGTTGCTCTCTGGTCTATAGCATGGCTATTGTTTCTTAACCTTGTGATGACCTTGGCTATTTCACACAGGTCAAGGTATGAGAGAGGAGTAGTTAAAAGAGAGTATCAAGTTGGTGGTAAGATGGTGAGTGGGTAGGAAGCATCCCCAGTACCCTTTCTGGTGAACTGGATTTCTTAGAACAACTTTTTCCCCTTCACACAAATTTTTAATGAATTTTCCAGCTGACTGTTCTGAGTTTGGTTTTTTTTCCCCAAGGGAAATTCTATCAGATGCATTTGGTGATGTAATAATATACATGTTCCAGAAAGTGGGAGGTCTCAAAAGAGATCAGGTGAGTTCTCAGGACAGATTTACTCAATTATTTGGTAAATTAAATCTTAGTCTTTGTACTCACCTTTCTGGCTAAGTAAGAACAGGTGCATGAAGAGGCAGGCATCATTCCTTAGGTAAGGAAAAAGCTAAAGAGAAGGCATGAAAAAAGTTTGGACTCAGAGGACAAAGGAAATGTGGGCAGGTTTCAAGAGATCAGGCAACTTGCCAAAGGAAATCAGAAGGACAACATGAAAGCATCTTCATTTTTTTCTATTTTTCTTTTATTGAGTTTTCATCAAAATACAGGTCCATGAGGGTGAGCATGGACAGTTCTTTACAGACCTTTTCCATAGTCTCACCCCAGATAATTAAGGTAGGTGTTAGGTGGTAGAGAGAACTCTCAGTTGAGAATTGGGCTACTTGGAGTCTATTACATATAATTTTTTTTGTTGTTAGTTTTGGAGTCTTGTGCCACTTTTTAAAACGTGCTGGTTCTATGTCTGTGTTCCTAAAGACCTTGTCTCAACTACCTTATGGAGTTGCTTATGAGCTTTGTAGGAGAAGATATATGTGGAAAGCTCCATTGAGGATTATCCCAAAATAAATATATAAGGCAGTAGAAAAAGGAATGTACCAAGGCTGAGCGTGGTGACACATGCTTGTAATCCCAGTACTTGGGAGGCTGAGACAGGAGGATCTGGGTTCAAGGCCAGCCTTAGCTACTTAGTGAGGCACTCCGCAACTTAGTGAGACCCTGTTTCCAAATAAAGAGTGAAAAAATAGGGCCGAGGGTGTAGCTGGGAGGTAGAATGCCCCTGAGTTCAATCCCCAGTACTGCAAAAAAAAAAAAAAAAAAAAAAAAAAAAAAAAAAAAAAAAAAAAAAAAAAAGAAAAAGAAAAAGAAAAATCTGCTTCACCCACTCAGGGTTTTAGCCAACTTGGCTTTAGGAACAGCTGTACAAAGTCACAGGCTTGGAGTTAAGTTAATGCCCTCGCAGCCTTAGAAAGGGGTGCATGTCCTTGCCCTAGAATTTCTTGGAATGATGTCTTTGCATTGGAAGTCATTTTTCCCAATTCCAGAGTCCTCCAGCAGCGAATCTGTGTGATAGTAGGACGTAAGACGCTTCTTTTAATAATAGAAAATGATTTTTTAAAATTGAGGGATGACAAATATAGTATATTGATAGTACTAATCTTGTGTACAGCTTGATATAATTTACATATGTGACAGCCACCCATTTACCACTCATATAAAGATACAGAACATTTGTAGCTTCCAGAAAGTTCTCTGCAATCCTTTTCCAATCTGTATCCAACCACACTCAATGTAACTATCCTTTGGATTAATAAGTCATCAATTAGTTGTGGCTATTCTTGAACTTCATATAGATGAAATTATACCATGTGTCTTGTGTCTGGCTCTCTTCACTGAATACGACTTCTATAATATTAATTTCTGTTGTTGTACATAACCATATTCTTTCTTTTTCATTGCTGTGCTATATACTTTGTGACTATACATCATTTATTTATAAATTTTCTTCTTTTTTTTCTACCATGGAATTGAATCTATGGTAGAGCCAAAAGTAAAAGAATGTATTCCAAATAGTGTGTAGAATATATCATAGATCTGGGGCTGAAGCCCTTTTCAGTCATTTATGGACCAAGGCTATTTATCTTCTGTCATATTTCAGGGTTTTTTAAATCTGTAAAATGAGAAAAATATACCCAACTCCCAGTGTTATTTTGAGAATTAAGTGGAAAAAAGCCTGTAGAAGATCTTGATGCATGATGTTCAACTAATGTTAGTTTCTTTCTCTAATTCTTGATTACATTTTCTCCTTTGCTGGCCAGAATGGATGCTTCAAAAACTCTTCCCAAGAAGGGAAGGGAAGCCTTTACAAGTGAGGCCAATAGCCTACAGAGGTAAAAGTAAAACTAAGGACTATGAAAATTGCATATAACAATTATAATAAATAATTTTACTTATAAATAAAAACGTTTTTTAAAACATATTTTTCAGTCCTGGGAATTGCAGTCTACCTTTGAGCTACAGTTCCAGCCCTATTTTATTTTTTATTTGGAAACAGAGTCTCACTAAGTTGCTGAGTGCCTCACTAAGTCACTGAGCCTGGCAAATAACTTTTAATATTCTCATGCTCAGTTTAGAAATTAACAAAAAGCTGCTCAACCAATTGGTTTTTAAAATTTATTTAAGAAATAAAATTGGCCTAGACCAGTTAAGAGAGTATTATGGGGGGAGGGTGGACAGAAACACAACTACATTCACATTAACAAAAATCAGCCGGGCGTGGTGGTGCATGCTCGTAATCCCAGCATTTGGGAGGCTGAGACTGGAGGATCCGGGTTCGAGGCCAGCCTCAGCTACCTAGTGAGGCACTCCACAACTTAGCGAGACCCGGTTTCAAAATAAAGAATAAAAAATAGGGCTGGGGGTGTAGCTCGGAGGTAGAATGCCCCTGAGTTCAATCCCCAGTACCGCAAAAACAAAAACAAAAACAAAAACAAAAACAAAAAACAAAAAAAAACCCCTGAGAATCATAGAGACAGAAGTGAAGAAAGTGAGGGAGGAGTGTGTAAGAGGCAACCCAGAAAAATAAAAGCCAGGAATTATCTTCTGGACACTTAAAGGCATAAACATAGACAAGGGGACCAAAACCATGACAGAGAATGAGGTGAGGTGGAAAGGAGGAGGGAGGGAATACTCCATTACTTTTGGCCTGGAAGGATTCTGACCTGGTGTCAAAATCTGCCCTCTGAATCAATAATCAACATTATGTAATGATTATTTCCATCTTTACTGAAATATAATTCACATACAATAAAATGTGCCCATTTTAACTGTATGGTTTGATTTGTTTGATTAAAGTACACACTCGTGTAACCATCACACTAATTAGAATATAGAACAAAGCCATGAAAGGTCCTTCTTAATCTTTTGTAATAAACCCCTATATTTTCTGCTCCAGGAAACTTCTGATTTGGTTTTTATCTCAGAAGATTAATTTTGTCTCTTCTGGAGGTTCATATAAATGGAATAATATAGCATATCCTCTTTTATGTTTGTCATCTTTCACTTAAAATAATGCTTTTAAGATTTATCTGAGCCGGACGTGGTGGTACACGCTTGTAATCCCAGCATTTGGGAGGCTGAGACCGGAAGATACGGGTTCGTGGCCAGCCTCATTATCTAGTGAGGCACTCTGCAACTTAGTGAGACCCTGCTTCCAAATAAAGAATAAAAAATAGGGCTGAGGGTGTAGCTCGGAGGTAGAATGCCCCTGAGTTCAATCCCCAGTACCGCAAAAAAAAAAAAAAAAAAAAAAGATTTATCTGTGTTGTTCTATGTATTAATAGTTTGCTTTTTTATTGCTGAATAGTGTTCCATTGAATGAATGTATGATAATTATTTTAGCCAACCGTCATTTGGAAGACATTTCTAGTTTGGGACTCTCAGGAATAAAGCTGTTACGAACATTTTGTGTACAAGTAATTTTGTGGATATATGTTGTCAGTTCTTTTATATCCATCATAGAATTGTTGGGTCATATGGTAAGTATGTTTAATTTTATTTAAAAAAGAAAACTGCCAATTTGTTTTTCAAAGTGCTTTATTACTTTACATTCCCACCAGTAATATATGAGAGTTCCACTTGTTCTGCATTCTTGAAGATAGTGTTGTTAACATGTGGTATCTCATTGTGGTTGTGATTTGCATCTCTTTTGTATTGACTATCTAATATTGCACAGTAAATCATCCCAAATGTTAGTGGCGTAAAATAATAATTTATCTTTCATGGTTAGA